>DWFO01001331.1:0-16219 GCA_018246595.1 Mimoniades nurscia nurscia | reverse complement strand
AGTCGTCCGGTAGTGCTACCACTGAGAATTGGGCGGCAGGTAGCCGTCGGGCGGCTGCGCGGCGTGCGGCGCGTGCGGCGCGTGCGGCGCGTGCGGCGCGTGCGGCGCGTGCGGCGCGGCGGCGGCGTACGGCGGCGCGGCGTAGGCCGGGTAGTAGGGCGGCACGGCGCCGTAGCCGCCGTACTCCCAGCCGCTCGGGTACGCGCCGAAACCCATCCCGTAACCTGCGTCACATTAATACAATAATAACTTCATTATTTTTATGTCCACATTTTCACGTCATTTTTGTCAACGTATGAATACGTACATGCAGTGGTGACTGGCACCATAAATTCGATATAACGTTAGAACGTGCATTATGGTAAAGACGCACTTAACGCATACCTGGATACTGGCCGTAAGGTCGTTCCGGCAGTGGATTAGCGGCCTGGTAGCTCTGCGCAGGTGTGGGCATTGGAGACACATTCGGCACTCCGGGAATTTTTCCCACATCTATACTTGGAGCTGTACACGATGTTGGCATCACACCGCGGCCCATACTCGGTGGTATAGAAGCTAGTGGGCTAGTACTAAAATTTTGTGGAATACTATAACCGAGAGACTGGGCCCTCGAACTAATTGAACTCAACATTGATGCATCCTGAGACAAACTCGGGTTACTACTGTGACTAGGCAAAATTGGTTGAGCGCCAATAGGTTGTACCATATGAGGAAGAGCCGGTTCAACTTTCCTTGGCACACTACTGCTTGGGTTTCCTAGTAAGTTCGATACGCTATGAGACATGTTCGCAATGCTGGGTGCCATATCGTTATGAGATTCAGATATATTCGATGTTTTAACCGGAGATTTTTTCTTTTTCGATTTCACTGTTGGTTTGTCTTCAAGACCAAGTGAATACGATTGCGTGATGTCGTCCAAATTCTTTCGAAAATCTGGAGCGCCTTCGCTGTTGAGAGCGCTGGCAGTTTTTTCTAACTGACTCAAACTTGACTCAGTCTGCGGCCGACTACCAGGACGTTGATGCCTATAATTCTTCAATAAATTTATTTTTCTCTCAATCGGTTCCACTGGATTTGTTTGGGTGTTTTCGATACTTAATTTATTTTGTGATGTCATTGACAAATCTGTAATTTCTTCCGTCGATTTCGTTTCCAAAGCTTCTTCAGAAGGCAATTTTTCATCAGTTGTCAGAACAATTTGTGGTGGGTCATTAGGAATCTTATCTGTGTCAATGTTGCCCTCGATTTTATCATCAGGTGGAGGAGATGGGCTGTTCTCTGTTATGCTATTTTCGGCAGTTTCTTTTTCTGTGACATTATTTTCATTTTTATGATCAGCATTCTCTTCTTTGGGTGTTTTACTATTTGTGTCTTTTTCGAGTTTATCAGCGTCTGATGAACAATTGTCGACATCATCATCACTGTCTAAAACTTGCGCGTCTTCTTCTGAACCAGTGCTCGCTTTATTGGCAGCGGGGCCATCATTATCACTATCATTCTTCTTGATCTCCTTGGGAATTCGGGTAATACTCACAGATCCCGGTAAATTAGGTCGCAATAGCCGACCTTGGGGTACTAGAGACCTGCCACGAATGGGTGAGTACGACCGTAATTCTCCTAGTCTATTCCGAATTTCCGCTAACTTTTGACCTGGTACCATAGGCCTGACTAATTTATTTTGTACCAGCGACGGTCTCGTTATAATTCTATTAAATCCTGGTCTAGGACCAGTTTTAGAAGTTATAGTAATGGCTGAGTTATTTTTCAATGATCCTGGTATATTTGTAGAAGACAGACGGGATCCGATAACTAAAATAAATTATCATTAAATTAATAATAAAATATCATTAATTTTTAAACAAAGAATCACTATTCAAAATCAAATTGATTACAGAAGCTCACCTTTCTTTCCCACTGGATTGTCCTTATTGTCGACTCCTTTCTGTAACCCCTTTAGGGAGGTTTTGATAGCAATTATTTTTCCAGATTCTAACTGCATGTAAATGCCTTTTGGTGATTTTAGCACCATAACCCGTTGGCCCGCTTTTAACACTATGTTTGTTTTTTCAGCGGAATTTGTTGGTATTACCACATCTGTAATAAGGGTTCAATATTAATAAAAGTTCATTGGTTTACTTTATACTTCTGAAATTGACTACTCCTCTTAGTCTCACTAAGCTTCAAATGATATTCAAATAATATTCAAATAATAAGTTAGTTATTTTAATATCGTAATCATAGGAACGTTGAAGTCTGAGTTTAGAGTTTCAAGGGCCTTGACCTCAAGGGTTAAATAGATAACTATTCTATATCATTAAAATTTAAATCGACTAATAAACTGGGAATAACCAACAGTGCATGTCTGTTGAAATAAATAATACTTAACATTACGCTTCTAATCCCCACACTTATAAGTATACTCGCATGTTGCACTACCAATGTTAGGTCCCACCATTGATTAAGCGTTCAAGCTACTGCCCTAAACCGGGCACAAATACAGATTCCGAGTTCCTACTAAAACTTTTAACTACAAAATCTAAGAGAAAACCCAACAGTACCCGTGAGTCAAACCCAGAACGTCTCAATCAGTAGTCACGCTTGCAACCACTCGATTAACGAGACCGAAAGTAGTGATAATACTTTTATTTACCGACAAGCATCGGTACATTTAAAACAGAAAACACTGGCTCCCGGAAAAGCGTGAGCCGTGGTTTCGATCATGATAGTTATATTTGCAAAATCATATGCACTAAAGTCCATTGATTCGAGGTGCGCCATGGACTGCGACGCGGCGGGGGCGCGTACCGAGCGGCAGAGTCATCTCCTGCGCGGTCATGCCCTGGCGGCGCCACACGTCGGCGGGGATCCAGCGCGCGCCGTGCGCCGCGTGCTGCATGGGCCGCACGGACGCCACGGGCCGCTGCACCAGGCTGCCGTCGGCCGCGCGCACGGTGCGGTACGCGCCCGTCGGCTTCGGCGCCGCCGCCGCCTTCTTCTCCAGCTCGTACCTGCGTTGCGTCAATGCATTGTCAGTTATTCCAAAACACTTTCCCTACGTTCTCAGTCGCGTTTGCTAACCCACACTCGAGCCTTTCATTACATGTATTATTTATGACTATTAAGTTGCATACGACTTTAAATTAAAGACATATAAAGTACTACAAAAACGCTTCTAAAAAACTACATCGAGAGAAAAGCATTACGTGAATCCAACGAGTAACTTACGAGCTAAAAGCCAGGACTAATAAGAGAGAGAAAATAGACAATCAATGTAAAAAACTTTATCTTTAAATATGTAAGTAATTCATACCCTCGCTGAGCTAGTCTCTTTTCAGCGCTTGACAGTTTCTTCTCCTTCCTATCGACGAGCAGAGATTCATGTTGGAATGGTTCCTTGCTAAGCAATTTCCCGTGCAACGTTATAACGCCTTGCATCAATAAATCTATGTACTTGTCCTTGTGCTCTGATAAATCTTTAGCTTCTGATTCCTGTAAATTTTTATTTATATAGTTCTATTTACATATTATTTCCATAATAACAACATTGTTAAGATTTGTATTAAAAGTTCATAATATTTTTTCTTTATAATGTTAAATCAAGTTATACATATAATTTTGTAATATTTTCGCAACAAATGTATTTAAAGGCTTGTTGAATGATTTAATTGAAAGTGTTCGAAGAAACAATAAAAGTATAAATATTTTTTTACCTTTTCATCATTATCGAAACAAAGATTCGTGATTTCTTTCATAGACAGTACAGCATCCGGATTACACTCGTCCACCACGCGGTCCGCCATGCCTTGCTTGTTTATCTGCCTGTCGTAGATCTTCTTCTCGAGACACCAGTCCATGACGAAACGGTACACGAAACACGGTTTCCTTTGGCCGTATCTGTAGGAAACATAATGTACGTGAAAATCATCATTTTAAATTTTATGAAAAATATACACAACAAAAAATGAATAAATGTAGGAGTATCTTTATTTCTTTTTAGCACCTATTGTACATTAAGGAGGTTTATAGTATTTTTAAAATTTACAAAATGTCTATTTATTTTTAAATTAAGAGAAGATTAAAAACGAGTTGTCAAACAGAAAACACGCGTATTTAATTTGAAGATTTCAGATAATTATTTAAATAATAAATAACAATGAATTGTTAAGTAAAATAATATTTATGACTTTTAAAATTTTATAGGTGACGTGTAACACATAAGTAAGATTTTCTACTTCCTTAATAGTCCTAACAGGAAAGACGAAGTGTAGAGTGTATTACAATATCCCTGTTGAATACCTGAGCTCACGTATAATACTAGTTTAATTGAGTAACAACGTGTAAGTGTAAAAAACGACATAAGAGAATCAATGGGCTATATGAAATATCATAATATATGGTGATTATATTATGTGAAAGGTAAACAAATGTGGCTGCGTGATTAAAACTAAGTGTTAAAAGAATAATTGACAAAGTTATTACGATTAGTCTTAAATAGTTTCGACCTAAGCAGGAAGGTTGGTATTTAAATATCACTTAATAATTTTTTTATCTACCTGTAGACCCTACAGACGGCTTGCGTGTCATGGCACGGATTCCAGCTGGCATCGAAGACGATAACTCTGTTAGCTCCAACAAGGTTTATACCGAGCGAACCTGCGCGAGTCGATACAAGGAATAAATATATGTTTGGATTGGCGTTGAATTCATTAATCAACTTCTCGCGTTCCAGCGCGTGAGTGGAACCATCGAGACCTGAAAGTGAAATAATTCTATAGAATTTAACTTCGTTGTCTCTAACATTAGCAACAAGTGATCGAAGTTGCTCAGAATATGGACCATTGAAATATTTCTTACAGAATGCAACAATACTTACGAAAATATGAAGTGTTCCGCTCCCAAAGACAATGCGTACCAGGTATATAATTTCGTTCCAAGAAATCTTCGATAAGATTTAACGTAAAGAGGCTCTGACTGAAAAGTAAAAGTCTATCTCCAAGCTTGATACTTTCGTTCAAAATGTAAAAGAACAGTTCCATTTTAGCTGAATTTTCAATTATGCCCGGAATATAATCTTTTAATAATTCCGCAGCCCAGTCATAGGTCATTTCTTCAGCTTTCTTTACTAATGCTAATTCTTCCTCCTTGTTTAACTTTTCTTCTTTCTCACTCTCTTCTGAGTCATCGCCATCTTCGATATTTTTTTCTTTGGATGTTTTTCGATCTTTCCTACTTTTGGCTTTTAGATTAAGTTTTTGCTTCAATTTACCATCTCCGTTTTTACTGCCTTTGGGGCGGCCTCGTTTGTTCTTTTTGGGAGCAGCTAATGCAGGTTCAGGTTCATCACTTTTGACAGTCCCGATCTTTGATACCTTGTTCATTTTGTTAAAAGGTTGAATCGCAGGAATTGTTGGAGTCATCAACGGTTTGTCCATCTTACTACATTTATTAGATTCGTCTTTCACAATTTTCTTAGTATCCAAATCTTCTATTTTAACTTCGCCATCTGATTCCGATTTTATTTCCAGCTTCTCTTCGGCTTTAATTTTATCTATTTCAGTCTTCAGAGTGTCTGTAATTGGCCATGGCGTAATTGGGCTTCCAGAACTAGCACTACCGAGAGGGGGTTTAGTTTCTAAAGGCTGACCGTAGTTAGAATATTGACACGTAGTAGAATCGGTTTGTTCAGGATACATTGAAGGATTGGCTTGTGAATAATTATAACCTGCATTACCATACGGTATATCCCGAGAATTCTGAGCCACAGTAGGATCACATTTTTTCTCCATAGCTTGGTAATTTGGATCTACATCAGCCTCATTTTTAATAGATTGGTCTGATAGGTTACTATTTTGCACCCGATCTTCATATTCAGAATAATTCTGCGATGGATTTCCAAACTGGTTGGTGGATGAAGGTGTATAATTTCCAAATGAGTTATTATTTGCTGGATAACTTGAATAATTTTGGTTTGAAAAACCTTGTGAAGGTTGATTTGTAGGATATGGAGAAGCCGATGGTGCATTCTGATTATACTCTCCATAGCTTTGCGTGTTATGAAAGGCAGGTTGATAAGGCGGCCTTTGATTGTTCCCTTGCACATCAAAGCTCCCATGATTACTTTGATTATATGGCTGTAAAGCGTTTCCAGGGTACGACTGGTCTCCTTGAGACGCATTAAAGTTTGATGGGTAGGACTGTGAGTCAAAATGTTCAGTTGGATTACCTGCCCTAATCAAATCCGACCTTGGTTGACCGCAGGCGTATGTCTGTGGATTGTTTCTAAATTCTGACTGCGACTGAGTATTCGGAAAAGGTTGCGAATTTCCCCTAAAGCCAGGAGAGGTTTGACTATTTGTATACTGTTGGTTGGTAGTAAAGTCAGGAGAAGCTTGGTTACTTTGATACTGTTGTGAATTTCCTCTGAAATCAGGGCCTTGATTGCTGGGATAATGTTGCCGATTTATTCTAACATCTGCACCTGGTTGGTTATTCGCGAACGTCTGAGGAGTGCTTCTTAATTCTGAAGGTGTTGAACTACTGCCATATGACTGTGAATTTCTAGTAAAGTCTTGAGGTTGGTTGTTAGGATACTGTAGTAAATTATTCCTCAATTCTGATGTAGACTGTTGATTGCTAGGGTACAGTGGTTCACTGCCTCTAGCATCTGGCAATGGCTGATTATTTGAATACTGTGGTGGATTTGGCTTTATGTCAAGACCAGTCTCATTTTTTGGATATTGTTGTTGATTCCCTCCTAAGTCTGGTGAAACTTGAGTACTTGGGTATTGTTGTGGCACAGGTCTAATGTCCGACGACGACTGGTTATTTGGAAATTGCGAAAGGTTACCCCTGAAGTCAAGAGATTCCTGATTAGTACCAAATGGCTGGTTTCCTCTCAAGTCAGGAGATTGTTGACTGCTTGAGTATGGCTGAGGTGTTGTTCGTAAATCTGAAGGAGCTTGATTACTTGTGTATGGCTGAGCATTTCTATCAATTTCCGGAGTGGGTTGAGCACTTGCAAATGTCTGAGAATTTCTGCCCAAATCAGTAGTAGATTGATTTGTTGAAAACGGTTGAGTATTTCTGTTAAACTCTGGTGTAGTTTGATTTCCAAGAAATTGCTGTGGATTTCCTCTAAAATCTGAAGCTGGTTGGGTGCCTGGAAACTGCTGAAGGTTACCTCTTAATGCTGAAGGAGGCTGAGTGTTACCAAATGGTTGGGAATTTGGCCTAGAGTCTGAAGAACCCTCAGTGTTTCTAAATTGTTGCGAGGCGCCCGTAAAATCTGTCGATGATTGGTTGTTTCCAAATTGTTGGGTGTTTCCATAAAATCCTGAATTACTATAGAAACTCCCACCGCCCCAGTAATTTTGGCTATATCCTTGATTACTATCGGAACTGCTAGAAGGATATTGATTAGGATAATTATTTCCATACGTCTGTTGCTGCTGCTGTTGCGAATAATACGAGTTGTCGTACTGTTGGCCAAATCCTTGGTTAGGGGGATAATACCCTTGCCCAGAACCCTGATACGGTGGGTAAGGAGGGTATGGTCGATCAGATTGATCAGGTCTGTAAGAAGTAGGTGGTGGACCGTGGGGACCATACGGGCCGTTCGGTGTATATGACGCACCGCCAAAGCCTCGTGGATCTGGTTGGGTTGGTTTTGAACCAGTGACATTAGGTTGTATTGTTGCTGCAGGTTTCTTTGTTGATCCCTATAAATTTTAAGTACTCTATAAAAAGTGCATTTATATTCATGTTACATATGGCATAAAGTCATTAAAATATTCATATAGATATAATTAAAACATACACTTACCCTCGGTTTTCCTGGTTTTCTACCAGGTTTATTATTTTTTTGGCGACCTGCTTTTGTCACGCCCCCTATTTCTTCCAAGTCTAAATCTTCCTCAATTGCAGCATTCACTTCGCTGCGTTTTCTTAGGAAGTTATACAATACGTCTGGATGGTTCCATATCTAGAAAAGTAAAACTATACAAGTGAAGCAGTTTATAGATAAATTATTCGTGTCCTGTATATACGCGATCAGACTATCATTATCATTATTAATTTAATATTGAGTAATATGTTCAACTTACTTTGCAACAGATAGCGAACGCCTTCAATGGGTTAGGAACGGACGTGGACCGCACAACCTCATTCATAAACCTGTCGTACAGCTTCCGCTGCAACGGCGTCATTCGTACCAACAGCACATACTCTTCCTTTTGAGGCAACGTCGACTGTAGTACTGCATGAGAACGCCTGCACATAATCATAATGACAATCATAAACAATCCTTTTATCATTCTCCTGTTCGGCACCACTCTTCTCTCAGAATGAGATGTGTGTATAAAGCCATAGTCTGCAATATTGGACGTGTGTGCGTGTTAGACAACTTCAAACCCCGTAGAGAACCTGATGGAGAGCTCTAGAGTGAGTAAAACCCCACAAGAAGTTTTCCTTCACAGTTACCATTACACATAAAAAGAATTTAAAAAACTCCTTTCTGTATAATCATAATGACCACACTTTTAAAAGGTGTAAATGATAAAGGAATAAATATGTATAACGCGAGAACAACAAATTTACACGAAATTACTATTAGCAGTGTGTGGTAACAATAAAATCAAAAAACATCTTACCTCTGAACAAAACCTACAAGTAAGGAATGCAAAACGTGTGCTCGATATCTCATTAGTCTGATATCTTGTGGTGTTGAGTCTATACATTGCCCATTTTGTATCGGCCTTTCAAACATGTTACAGAATTCTGTCTTACTACCCAGATAGTTCGGCCGAACAAAATCAACCATGCACCAATACTCCAACAAGTTATTTTGTAGTGGATAACCTAGAAATAAAAATATTTTTTATGTAGACTGCTGCCTTAGTCAAGTGGCTACAAGCGCTATTGCCGATGGAAAGTTCCTGGCTTTGATTCTCGGGTCGGATCTACTGGATTTTTGTACCTTTGATTTTCTTGTAGACAATTTTAGTAGTGGTTCAAAGTCTCTTTTGTGTCTGACGTGTGATAGGCTCACTCCCTTTTTCCATAATGGGACATAAACGCAACCAGTGAAATGTGGGAGTGTACTAAACTCCTTTACATTTCTCTTCAGGCATCACAGGTGTGGTGTTACTTTCGTTACATGAAGTTATATGTTTTATATGAGCTTCCCATTAAATTTGTATTTGATAAGGTGGTAGTTACCAGTGAGAACTATTCTTCGCTTAGTGCGCATCTGTTTTAAAGCGTAGGATATGTTCGAGTGAGAGTTTTTAATGCGATGCCCCTCATCACATATCACCAGATCGGGACCCGGCCGCACCAATGCTTCATACATTTCTACAAAATAAAATTAATTACTAGTACTAAAACTCATGTAAACAATCTTATTGGTACACCTTTTAAAATATATCTTGGCAAGTAATATTGTATAACTACACAATATATGGTTGCAGATCACAAACAATAATAAATTTGTCTGTTCTGGTAAAATTACTACTATTAAAATGTTCCCAAGATTTGATGTCCATGTTAACTGTTAGACTAAATGTTAGTAGTAAAGTTAATTAGATAACATTTATCGAATTATATTTTATTGTGTGACAAAATATTACTGATTACCATCCAACAATTTTTTATCTTCGTCGTTAGGGTCATCTTTCTTGTCATATTTATCCTTCATTTCTGCATCAACTCGCCCATCACCTTCGTCTTTCTCAATTTTCATATCATCTGCCTTCTTTGAATCCTGTAACATTGTATTATACATACATATCATCATCATCATCAGGCTATTGACTTGCTAAGCAACTGATACATAGATATGAAGTAGAACCATATAGTTTTTGATTATATACCTGAGTGTCATCATTGCCTGTATCAATTTTCTTTTCTTCTTTATCAGCCTCCAGCTTTATATCATTTTTTTTCTCTTTCTTCTTGCGAGGCTTCTTATCTTTTTTCATACACAATAGCCTATATAACTCATAACCTATCATTAAAACACCTCCTGTTGAACTCCAATCCTAAAAGGCAAAATTTATACTATTAATTTTATGAAAATTAAAAATCTTGTTCTCTTTAGACTACCATGTACATAGTTGCTGTAACAAAAATAAAAAGAATTAATTATTCTTGCTAGAATTCAGAAGAGGTAGCAAGAGGAGTGTAGTACACTCCCATGTTTCACCACTTACAGAGTAAGAACTCTAGAATAGATGAAAAGCCTATTGCCATATACCAGGCACATATCCAGACTCCAACTCACTACTGGAAAATCTAAATTAGAAAATGTTGTAGTGCCCAACCCGGGAGTCGAACCCAGGACCTCCCGTTCGGCAGTCGCACTTGCAACCAACACGACCAACAAGGCAGAGGCAGAGTAAGAAAGAAATGCCTGAATGTTATGGACATACAGAACCTACGAATGACAGTAAAGTAGTAAAAACAAGTTTATTAGGTGAGTGTGAACAATAGAGTCAATAAAGGCAAATCTAAAAGTACAAACTTCAATCAAATCAGAGATGTATAGTCGGTGATGGAAATTTTTTGTGTTTGCCTACCCCTATAAGAAATAGGCGCAACAATCATCGATTGCTCACTACGGTACCATACCTTAACTACTTTGGCACGCATTTGCAATGTTTTGTGGCTGTCATTTAGTACATAAATAGGAAAATTCCGTGGTCGAACTTCACCATGTACAGCCAGGGGACTATTAATAGGATCTACTGGAAGCCACATATTAAATTCGGCAACCTGAAAAACAATGTCAGTGATTAAAAAAAATTCAGTCTACACAATGTAACACATAAAAAGAATAAACAATAGTGGTCTGCATAATAATATCTCAGAACATCACATATGGCTATCTGATCCAAACCTTATCATCAAGAGAGCTTGTATTATGATAACCAATGTTGATAAATTACATATATATATTTTAACAGCCAAACACAAACCACACTTGTGCTCATTACACAATGGATTCAACCCCACAACCCCCCGCACTACAGTCAGATTCACTAACCACTGCACCAACAGGCCAGTTAAAAGAAATACAAGTGATTTATGGTTTTCTGTTTAGAATCCTCAAAACATGATCTTGCTGGACATAGTATAAATGAAATTAGCTGTGTAATCATCGGCATAACATAATATTTAAAAGTTTTTAAACTGTGTCTATTTCATTCACTTTTATTATAAAACAGTATTCTAAAGATTATATTTCCAATATCATAATTATTGAAATTGCACAACATACATTAATGTCTATTATTACATGAAAATTGAACATACCCAATTCTGTAGAGTATTTATGGGCATAATACACAACACAGTCTTGGAGTTTGTGTGTCGTAAAAATATATCACAGAAGCATACAATTTGTAATGTTTTCCCCAAGCCCATGGAATGTGCCAATATGCACCCAAAACCGGTCGAAGTTGAGAATCGTTCCACTGATTCTATAATATTATCAAACAGAAATCTTACACCCCCAATCTGAAATCAAAATAACTTAATAAGACTGACATTTGAAGAAAAAAAACTGTTATTTCATATAAAGAGGAACACACCTGATGTGGTTTGATAATCCTTGCAATTTGAGGAGCTAGGAATATATCATCATCACTTTCTGGATGACCAATGTTTATAAGAACTCGGCCCTGTTCGTCTGGTGTATTATAGGTGTCATTTACGTGAAGACCTAAAACAAAAACAAAACCCAATTGTATATTATGTATACATGGCTGATACCTGGCCTATAATGTCAGCAGTTGGTATTAATCAAAAGAAAATTATATACAGAAGTAACTACCTGAATTACCAGGGTCTTCGTCTGCTTCAGGACTAGGTGGAACTTCTGAATCAGAGAGCATTATACAATCATCAGAGTCGGATGAAGAAGATGATGATTCTTCGCCACTGCTGCTATCCACTATTTCAACAACCTGAAAATTTTTGGCATTTTTTTCTGTTTAATACATATGTACTCTATAATATGTTAAATAAATATTTGTAAAACTAAAGATGTACTCCACATTGCTTGAAGCAATAATTAAATTAACTGATCCCAAAACAATATTATTTCTATAAGATGTTTGTTGGCAAGGATTTGCTTTTTGACTGTATTTAAGTGATAGCAAAAATATGCATATTCCATATCATGTTATATACTCCTGAAATACATTTAATATTCAATATTACAGTACAGTACATGTAAAATTCAATATTACAGTACATAAAATATTCTTTTTCATCAACTAAGACAAGTAATATAATTATTACGGACCTCTTTTTTCACTTTCTGACCTGATGGACCCGGTTTTATAATTTTAGTCACTTCAACTTGCCCCTGTTTCATTGTGGTCTTTTTGATTTCCCCTGAGGGCAATTTAACCAAGACTGTATTGGGTAAGCTGCAAGAATATAGATATTAGACACAAAGAAAAATATTAAAATACATACACAAAAAGTGCAAGTTTACATACTTGAGTTTCTGTCCAGTTGATTTTTTTAACAAAGATGAACCACCTTGCAACAAGGATAATGTTTTCTGATGGATCTTGTTTTGTCGATTTATTGCTATTTGTCTTTGTACCTGTCAAACACATATTAATCAAGTGACAGCAAAATGTAAATGTTTCCAAATTAAGCCATGATGAAATTTAAATGTAAATATTACAGTTTATCACTTGTCCACATCTTGTATGTACATACAGATGTGTAGACAAAGAACTAACATATCTCTTACTACTAGAGATCGGATGGTGTAGTATAAACTATAGAAACATAAATACTATGTTACTAAATGATAGGAATTAATCCTGTTAAGTTTCATTTAGGTAGAACATACTATCAAGGACACAAATTTATAAATTTTAGACAAGCATATATTATGGAATAGAATGCAGAGAATAGAACTTGCATGAAGAGTATAATTTTTACAATAATTGAAAACTCTGCAATACATACTTCTCGAATTATCCTTTGTTGTTCCTGAACTCTGGCGAGACGCTCAGACTCTTGCCGCTGAGCAGCTAATGTGGATGCATCTAGATTCTTCTCATCCATAACTTCCCTGATATTACGGCGCACATTTATTGCGCTAGTGTTTGCTGGTTTTTTCTATAAAAAAAGTCGTTAATGATTAATAACATGTTTGATTGGAAATAAAAAATTATGTGTATGAAGATATAGTAGAATGTGGAAGAAGCACATTTATGTGAGTATAGAAATATCACTCAATGCTGCCTACCCTGTAAGGGACCTCACTCAATGATATAATAATAATAATTAATATTAAACATAGAGAAACCACATTTAGCAGTAATATGGCAGTTAAAAACAATCTCTTGATAATTATATAGCTGATAATTAATGGTTGATAACTATCTTGTTTTCATACTTGAGATGGCATTAAATTAACAATTAAACACTAACCTTCAACTGTCTTTTGAAGATATCCTAATACCATAAAAAGATTATAACAGGTTTAATGTGATATAGTTACATTAATTATAAGTCTTTGACCAAAAGTGTGATACAACTTAGGCAAGTTCAGTAGTTATTAATGAACATTTGAGGTATTGAAAACTGTTGATAATATATTGATAACTGATAAAAATCTTTTTAAAGACCATAACAAGATTTAATGAAGAGTATACTTACAAACCTCATTGGTGTCAAGTTGTAGAAAAAGAGACTGAAATTTGAACAGTCTAGGACACCAATCCCAGATCAAGTACCATTTCATTTTTCTAACTTACATTTTCTATCAGTGACTCAGATTGTAGTGCCTGGTGTATGGGAATAGGCTCACTCTGTATTCCATTGTGGGACATACATTATATGTTACTGGTGCAACATGGTTGTGTAATACACTCATCTGCCTAACTCTTCGAGGATTACAGGTGTGAAATTATGTTTACAAATTAATAGAAGTGAATTTTTTTCCAATGATGTTCACTTCTGCACATTAAAACATGAACTTCTCAACCAGTGACCACTTGAGAGTTGTGCTCATAAAAGGTATGTTAACACAACTTAAAATTTAAAGTAGCAACTGTGTAAGACTATATTATATGGAACTACAAAATAATATCAGTTAACAATGTTAACATGTAACCTCAAAATTAATATTTTCAGCTTTAATTCCAAAACATAATTTCCAATATTATTCAAAGGTGTTCCAGAAGTTAGCATTAGCAACATTTTAGGTGGGACAGCATTCTGGATAATGCCAAAAGAAAATGTTTAAAAACTTTAAGGCCACATACTAAACTCATATCATAATATAACCATTACTTATCATTAAGAGAACCTCAAATACCAGTATATAAGGATAGAGATATCTGAACTAGCCTACCTTTCAGGGGACTTAGTGTAATACAATGATAATTGAAGGAATATTAAAACATTACCTCTTCCTCAGATTCCACTTTTTGCTCATCATTTGATTTCTCCTCACCCTCCGGCTGGACTGGCTTAACACTGATCTCTTCCATTTCACTCAACTTCTTTATATCGAAATCTTGGCTGTTGCTGTCCTCTTCCTTGAGATTTAATAAGTCTTTTTCAGGACATAGGTCACTCTCTTCTACCTCAGCTATTTCAACATTCTTGGACAAGTCCAAATCTTCATTAATTATGTCACTGATAGATAGTGTTTTTGGCTGAGGTGCACTACCCTCAGGCTCCTGTGGTGGCAGTGGAGATTTTGAAGCAGATTTTCTTCTAGTCGACATTTTTCCCTCCATAATGTCTCCTGTTTCAGGATCGATATAGCTTTCATTTTCCTCATTTAACTCCTGCACTGCACTTGGGTTAACGACAAAATCTCCTTCTTCCGATAGCCCGTCACTGTCAGAGTTTCCATCTTCACTGGAGTACTCACTTAACTCTAATATATTATTACCCACTAAACTGCGAATAGTTATACCAGTGTCTTTCTTAAGTTTCTTAGTGAAATCGTGAAAGTTTTTAACGGCTTCCAATTTCCTTTTGTTGCTCAGGCGCGGAGGTCGCACGGGAGGGCGCCGCCGGTTGTTCATAGCCGCCGCCTGGGCGAAGTGTGCGCGCTGGATCCTGGCGATCGTGTCGTCATCATCCTCGCTGTCCCACACCTCGTCGTCGCTATCCTCCTCCTGCGCTCGACTCTTCTTCTTTCGCCTAGATGAACCCTTGTCACCCATTTTTAATAACTACAGATAGCCCTTCTAAATTATCTTTGATACATGTTCACTATATCTGCATTCACACATCACGTTATTGCCGTATTTTAATAAAACAGCCCCTAAAATAGACCAGTACACCGGTTATCATCATAAAAGTTATTTATTCATTTCGTGAGCATAACAAAATCATTTATTGTGATCACTCTTTGTAGGATTTTTACGAGACGCTGCTTTATTAGAACTAGAAGGATCCCGGACGATACAACTAATCGCCTTAAAAACTCAATCGCATCCCGAAAGATTACCCACTTCGACTTATTTTGCTGGAAGCTTTTGAATTAAAGCTTACAATTAATAACCGCAATTAAATTTAGGAAGCCATTACTTCCGCAATAAATAGCATTTGCCTATTATACATATAAATTTTGTGTATTCGACAAGCGTGTTTACAAAAATTGTTAGACATGTTACGAATCGGCACATTGACTACTTAAATGGTTGCAGATTTTAAGATCTACAATTGCTTGACAATTGCTATAAACGCTGATGCTCATTCAGATCTTCAGCTTTGGAAGCTCCAAACAAAACAAATTCTTGTACGCAGATGTCAATAGAGTGAGATTTACACCAACAGGTATTTTAATTAATGGCAACATCAACATTTCGCTAAAAGTGTTGTCATTAAAACTTTTGTCTATGGTCCAAATTGTCTTTTTCGATGTGACTTACCAAAACAATACATTCTAATGCCAACTCGAGATGTAAAAAAATGAAACAAAAAATAACAAAATAGTAAACATTAGTGGGTATAGGCATATCAAAATTATTTTTTATCTATTGGTGTACGTACGAGTTTGACCGTAGTCGTTTAAATATATTTAAAATAAAGACAATGTCGAATGTCGATCTCGATCTCACTATCGATTCACCTATCTAGACTAAATAAATAAAGTTTTATGTGATGGGACGTCAGAAGTCTCCGAAACCGGCGTGCATGTATGAAGAGAGTGATGAATGTGGACGAAGCACAA
>DWFO01001330.1:0-16220 GCA_018246595.1 Mimoniades nurscia nurscia | reverse complement strand
TTCCTGATACTAATTAGGATTTTAGTCTAGATATTTAATTTTATCGGTAATCTATAGACACTGTACTACATTAACATTGGTATATTTATTAATCTTTTTAAGTTACATTAGTAAGGTGCTTCCCACCGAGTAAAGTTTCGAAAACCACAGTACGACACCATTAGCTTCTCTTAAACAATTATACCGTAAAAGTGGTTAAACCACTCTTAAAGTCTCTAATAGGTTGTAACATACCCCGCAGTTTACAATATTAGACGCTATATAATTGATCCTATCAGAAATCGCTAAGAAAAAATTTGATTCATTATTTAACATTAAAAATATAGACCACCCCGTTGGTCCAGTTCTTGCAAGCGCGTTCAAATCCCGGTTAACCAGCATGACCGAAAGGGGCAGTCAAGACAGTTGGATTATTCTGACTTAGTTTTCTTTCTTCCTAGTAAAACTTTCTTGTAGTGCCTTGGAACCTGGATATGTAACCAACCTCCTATTTCATAGTGGAATGTTAACATAATAGACCGTGCATACTCGTATTGTCGAAAGAGTTTAATTTTTTTCCTATCTTTCCTGCTTGGCTATAAACAAGATTGAAGTTAACCCGTAGGTTGTATTTTTTTCCTAACATTATATAAAAGAAATGTCAATGAGGCGTTATACTTTATAGGTTTGAATTTAAACATCGAAAGCGTGTGTAATATCCTACAATACCAAAGTGCTTGGATGTAAAACCCAACTTCGCCGAGTAAATACATATTACATAAAATGTAAGTAGTTTAATCCATTGTGATAATATACGAAGACAAAAATTCGTAGCGGGATACAATATTACCCGATAACTTTCCTTCGTGGGAATAAATTGATAATAATAGAACATAATACGTGACTGTAATAGTGTATATCGATAATAAAATATGTTGGAACGTTACTATGCGGTTGAATAATTCGTATGGTCGGAAATACTATATATGTATTTATATATTTCTCACAATTATTCGATTTACTAGTCCAGTGCTTGGTAGTACGACTTCTGGTCGAGAGGACCTGGGTTAAAATCTCGAGTCGAATACTATAGGATTTGTCTAACTTAGATTTTCTAGTAGACATTTCTAGTAGTGGCTCGGAATCTGTATTGTGCCCGGTGTATGGCAGTAGCCTCACCCCCTATTCCATAGTGGAACGTAAACGTAACTGGTGAAACGTGGGAGTATAACATTGAGAAAGTAATTGTGCTATGTTAAGCTTTTCGAACGATATTTACAGAAAAATAACGATTAAAGTAAAAAATACACAAAAACACACAAAAGGACGTAACTGATTTATTTATACTTTTATTTTTTTTCTCAGTTAATCTTCAAGTTTGTTGTAAATCAGTTACACACACTTCGCGTCACAGAGTTAAAGAAAGGTATTGTCAATCAGGTATTGATGTAATGCCACAACTGTGAAATAATCCGCACCTCGATGAAGTGAATTTACCGTAGATACGAGTACAGTAATAATTACAATTTGACAGAGTTAAAGCTTACACTTAATATCTAAATAAATTATTACGATCACTTGAGCGGGTTAAAATTTCTTCTGGCCTGTTAAGTGTTTAACAGTCCCAGCAGAGGGCCTACACCATTTATTGGCAACATAAAAGATTATTATGTTAATACAGTTAGCAATTTGTATGAAGTAACTTTTCATGTCGTTAACTAAATCGACTCGGCAAAAAGTTGATGTAACTTGATTTCTTTAGTTAATATTTTTCGACGTACTCGTAGATACCGAAGTTTAAGACACTAATGACTTACCGTTGATAAAGGACGAAGATAATTGTATTTTTTGATTCCGTTATAATCGTACGTACATTTACATATACATATGTATTTGAAAAACTTTTCTGTTTAATTTTCACGTTGGTTTTATTGAGGGAAGAAATAGTAAATGTAGTGATTCGTAGCTACTTACTTTCCGCGTTTACATCAATATTTATTACATTAATTTCTGTAAGGTTCAAAATTTGTAATAAACCTTATAAAACAGCTACAGGGTGTTTTATAAGGTGGTCTAGTGTGTGAAAAATAAAATTTTCAGATAGGTGACAAAAAAATGCGTGCAATAAATTGATGGCTTTGTTGTTAGAAATCAATTTATAACAAGAATGTTCGTGTCGTAATCTATACATCATTTCACTCTCTCACTCTCACTCCATAAGCAATAAAAGTTCAGATTCAATGAAATATGATCGAATATATCACGTTATCCTTTATTGAAATCAGTCATAAATTGGAGGAAAGCGTTTGGAGGGAAACTGATTTGGCGTATAAAATATAGAAAAAAAAAATATAACGACATCGATATATTGGTGGTGAATATGATCCGAGAATTGAATTTTCCGCATTTTTTTCCACGGGGGCTTTTCAAAATTACGAGTTTTAATCGTAATATCGTCGTGTTATACAGTCATTACAGTTGGAACATAGTCTCCCTCGGCATCTACACCCATGAACATTTGCATAGCACATCAGTTATTCTGAGGTGAAGCGGGAGGTTGTGTGAAACAAACGTGTGTTCAATACCCGATCTGTTTAATGACTCAAACTACATAATTACATCATAAGCGTAAATATAGTATACAACATTGTGTGCGTACTGCGTACCATATTACGAGTACATTCTTCTATTATAAATGATTCAGAAACAAAACTTCATACTATTTGTCCTACTTGTCTGTTTGCCAAAAAGGAAGGAGCGGAGGAATGTAGTAGTACACTACCACGATTCTTCTACTAGGGACTAAAAGTTAGAAATACCCGACTTTATGAACCAGATAACCAACATAGCATGAATCCTGGAATCAAACCCAGCACTTTTCGATGAGCAGTCGCGTTTGCTAGACAAAAACAAGAAAGTCGTAATCTTTTGTTTTTCTGGTACCTTATCCACTGAGTGGTATAATTGGAGAATATTTAATACTCAGACATCTACGCTGATGTAGAATAAGTACCTAACAATTAAAGTACCTTTTCACTGGAAGTTTTGGAATTAAGTAGAACATGTTGTAAGGGGTTTAACAACTACTCTTTAACTATAATTGCCGCGTCTTATTGTTGAACGTGAGTTTGAGGTACGCGAATAGTTTTCGTGATCGCATTCCCACTAACGATCACAGTACGCCACGAGCGAACGAACGAACGAGTTGAACGAAAATACCCTTTAACCCATTCGCGTACTTGTGAAAAAGATTCATGAAACACAATACTCCGACGAGCCCACATTTTCCTTTCAAAGCCTTTTCTTTCAGCCAGCCTCCTTCCGTTCAATTATAGTAAAATTCAAATACTTAATTCTGGAAAGAAACTTGAAAAATGATCCCAGAAACTTTGCCTTCAGGGATGCCTTTTCTATTGATATGCAAATTTTCTTCTGAGCAATTTATATGCTTGTCAGTTCCTTTGTCCACCTCAATCTTGCGGTCGTCGGAGTCCAGTTTCATTTTAACTGCTACACAAAAATTCAGTTACACTTTCTCCATAAGTCGTTTATGGTATACTTGTATACGAAATGCTTTGTTAAAACTTCTTAACAAGGGTAAGCCTTAGTGAAAAGTTTTATTCTATTATAAATTATTATGAAGCGTTTCGTTTACAATAAAACCTTTTAGAATGCGTCGTTACATTTAGAGAATGGCATGTTACCGTTTAGGTAAGCACATTGCTGTGGAGGTACTGCGTTTGCAGGCTTTAGTGATCTCAAAATTATATCGTGGTCCCAATTATAATTTTGGTTGTATTGTTCGAAACCATACAGTTTTTTCGATTCTTCAACAACAGCGGGCTGATATTGTCATACACAAAGCTATTACCTGTGCTCATTACCAGAATAAAACCTTTTTGCAAGGTGTCAAAAATTTATTTTCTCACAAATGGCCCTCATTTGTAATAAAACATAAATCAGTTACGTTCCAGTTTAGAGTTTAAGATAGGAAGTATTTTTTATATTATCCTACATTTAGTATTATACTCGTATCAGTATTGTTATACATATATCTTATACGTCAAATTCAAATGTCATTTAGTCAAAATTGATTCATTAGAACACTTTTTGTACGTGAAAATGAAACTACGAGTACCACCGCTTCGGAAAATTCCTCGATAATATCTGTCGATGTGATTTCATTTTTAATCAACACTTTATTTGTACATATATAAGGTGAACAATTAAAAGAATGTTTACAACATGACAATAGTCAGCATCAGATTATTCAAAAAATGGAAGATTATAAAATAATGTGAAGTTACAATTAGTTAAAATGACTCATCGCCACGAACCTTTAACGCTCCATAAATCGTTGTATCACTTTAAATTACAATTTATGACTTTAGCAAGTTTAAATTTGTTTTCAATCCAACATACACAGTCCTACGCATCAGTTTCTAAACAATTGTTCCGATTGCTTATGAATTTTTACATACGAGTAAGCTGCACGTTTGTTTTAAAAATAATTAACAAAATTTTCTGATCTACCAAATCTTATTCTTCGACCGTTACTGACATGAAAGTTTTCTTGTTATTGTTTCTTTATTTTCTACAAGATTAACGTATATCTATAATTTCCTTATATATGTATAAGAATCCAATGGACTACTTTCGTATATATAAAATGCTTAACGCGGGTGAGGCTTTCTTGCGTGTTTATATTTGATAGGTACTTTGTTCTAAGGAAAATATGTACGTGTTTTTCGTAATCTCGAAGAGCTTCGTTCAGATTGGCTCCAGTTAGGCTCTTAAGGTTCTTTGATACGCGCATTTAAAGGTACCTGTAAGAAATTGGAGCCGGCATAGTGTAGGCTATGTACGTGGATTTGTTTGTTTCAGTAAATTCTTTTGTTATTCATTATTTTTACCAAGCTTTACCCTCGTATGATGCATGGATTACTTAAGCCTTCCTCCATATATTTGATTGGCTTTGTATTTCTAATGTTGAATTTTGCTATATGATATTGTACCTAGGCAGCCACAATACAGCAAAATCAAAATACATAATGTACCTATCACGGTTAAATATTGCTTCATTCACGTACATCTTTTTGGAATTATTCTTTTTTTTCCGGGATTACCTTGTATTCTTCTGAGACTCTTCTTTATAAGCTCTCATCACCCGAACAAGTCGCGGCGGAAGACATATTATGTGAGTTTAGCTAGTAAACAATGTTATTGTAAACCGTTAAAGCACTCATAAGTAACAAATTAACCACATGAAGGTGGAGTATTGATTGTTTAATTGAATTTCACGATGTTTATTTATTTATTTGTTTGTCTGTCTGTTTGTTTGTTTGTTTGTTTTTTGTTTTTTGTTTGTTTGTTTTTTGTTTGTTTGTTTGTTTTTTGTTTGTTTGTTTGTTTTTTGTTTGTTTGTTTGTTTTTTGTTTGTTTGTTTTTTGTTTGTTTGTTTTTTGTTTGTTTGTTTTTTGTTTGTTTGTTTGTTTATTTATTTCTTTATTTATTTCTTTCTTTCTTTCTTTCTTTCCAGTGATGATCCACACACGTTCGTCCACTCCAATTCGTCAATTTCCAGATTATTCTCAAATTTATCACACATGTCATCATCATCACAATAAGTCCACTGATAAACACGGCATCTTCAGGGCGGGTAATCACAAACCGGTTGACGCGGGTTGAGAATCACATAGCACGGCTTCTTGCATCACCTACGCTACATCACATAGATATTATGCAATACGAAACAGAAAATTCAGCTGAACTGATTCATTATTCTATTCGAGAATAAGGCACGATTGAGAAATATTTCGATTGCTTTACCATTTGTATTTCGTTTCAGATTTATGATGTAACTGAACGTACGTAGTTCGAATTACATTATTACTCCCCAGATAGGATTACAGAATCAAAATTTATGATTATAATTATAGGTGTGGAATTACGTCCGTATTCATATTCAAAATGTATATTTCATCTACAATATCTTAACTATATCGTCGAGAAAAAATTATGAATACAATGTTCAAATTAAAGGATTTGAATTAATTTCAATAGACGCATAAACTGTTACACATTATTAAGTAAGATTTAAGCACTTGAAACGTTTATTTCCTATATGTAGTTGTACGTCACGAGGCGTTTTGGAAACATGGCTACCCCTTTTTAAATAAGTTTGGTAGCGTTAATAAGAAACGTTAAATAAAAAGGCATTTTTTAATTAAGGCAAATTTTTATTATTCATAAGATATAAAATATATTCACAATGTATCAATAAATAAGTGTTACATAAGGAATAAATTACTATTAAAATAAATAAGTTATTCATCGCCCAACCATGTTAAAATTTAATTTATACATAAATTATTTATACTTAACTTGCAATATTTATTTCAGTGGCGGTGAATTGGGTTAGTGACGCGGGAGTCGATGGGATCTTGTTCTGAGCTCCATCGGTCTATGGTTAAAGTTATTACAAACCTTTGGATACATAATCTCGCAAAAGAATAAAGATGGGAACATATTTGTTCTTTAATGGGAAATATATAAGGAAGGAAGCTTTGGAAGAATATTTAAACAGCATGTCACCGAGATGGGCTCTTTTTTCAGTTTCGCTGACAATTCTATAATCATTTTACCGAAAAATCGGAAATTATTGGAACTCACTATTAAAAAGTCGATAGCAAAGAATTAAAAGTCATTGTCATGATCGGTTTTGTTCAAGAGAATTTCGAACGATGCATTTCTATTTCCATTCAAAAGGAAATCTCTTTGGAAGAGATAGTTTTTGGCTTTACGACCCGTCAGTGAATCTCGCCATCTCGAATTGTAAGTCACTAATCATGCACAGAGACGACGTGCTAACAGACCTTGGCTACAATTGTCCAAGCCACCAAAGACCAGAGCAGTGACGCTTATGAAAACAATTTGGTGAGGTAACACTCCCTGAAAATATCCTTTTAATATGTTACAATCCGCATAAAGATAATATCTGAAGGAAAAGCTAGTAAAAACTAGGCTAACGACCATAACAGCAATCTGTGACCAAAGGATTTCCGGCAATGTATTGTCATGCTAAATTAACGTTAAGTCTGTTATTAAAAGCTGTCGGTTGGTAAGAAAAATCTTCCGTAAGCTTTAATTCCCGCCAGAGTAACCAGCTGCTGGAGTGACGTAGTAATCATTTTTAAAAGTCTGCCTATTGTACAGTAACCGCCGTGAAAATAGCCGAAAAATAAGGGCAAAGAGATCAACAAAAAGTTTTAATAAAATATTATTGTTTAATTTGTTTAAGGAACTGGAAAATGGAACTTTCAATACGAGTACATTAAATAAAACAGTGCTTTTTTTGTTTCTCGAGATAAGTTAGTGAAGATTTGTCCAAAAGTCGACTGTTGAGGCTACAAGTGATCAAGAGTAGTTTTTATTTAGTACTCAGCGGTAGCCAGAGAAGACTTCAATTCTAATTTTGATCTCTTATCGATCCATTTGTCCTATACAACAAGTGTTAATCTTTTATATATATATTTCTACCTTTTCACGTTAATAATAACTGAGACTTATTGCCCAGATATTTTTTAAAATACTGGCCATTAAGTCATAAAATAACATAGAATGAAAACATTTTCATGGAATATTAGTATATTTCAAAACTAATATATCACAAAAAAAATTGTCTGATCTTTAAACGTGTCTTTATTTTTTATGAAAACACTATTATAAATAAATCTTACAATTATAATTTACATAAATAACCTTCAATATTAGGGAACTAAAGACATGAAATATCGCATGAAAATCATCATGATCACCAATATAAATATTAACATACATATACTATATAACTATGTATAACCCCGCAGGGGAAGCCTATGTGCAGCTATGAATTGAAATAGGCTGATTATGAATATAGTATCAAAACATTTACAGCATTAAATTTTAGAAAACGTTGCAATGATTGTTATTCTTAGGATTATAATTATTTTTCTTATGGTTATGATAAGGTTCTGATAATGTCAGAATAGACAGTACCTACATACTAACATTAACAAACAAACTTCCATACATCTAGCAAGCGCTATGATGTCAACATTGAATATAATAAGTTATAATAAATCGTGTAGGTACACTGGTTTAAAGGTTGCACTGTCATACAGAATACGCGTGTTATTTAGATTAAACTTTAGCTGAAGTTATTAATAAATTATTGTAACATTATTAATGTAAATATCACATTTACATCACGCTGCGTTCAAGGTATCAAATACCTTTAAATATTATTCATCACATGATACATATTTATAATATGATTTAAGAAAAATCGTAAAAATTACAGAACTATTATGAGCAGTTATCTTTTTTATAGTATCAAAATTTGGATGTGTTTTATATTTATAATAACAGGATACATCTTTGCTTTAAAATTTCTTAAAAGCTATTTTGGTATAATCTTCAGTTTAATAAATGTTCTGTGAAAAGGGACGTTTATTTCAACTGATGAATAGTATGAGAAATTATCTAATACACGTGGTCACTTTTTAAATCTCGCATATTGTACCTCCTAGTGACATCGAGTAGTGCTTTTATCATATCAAATTTCTCTATAGACGGTCGCAATTTGTAGTGACAGTTAACAAAAGGTGGATTGTAAGTCCGTTTGCTACATGTGTATTAAAAAAATGACTAGCTGTATTAAAAGCTTCAGTATATTTTCAGAACTTCTGCTCTCCTTCGTTCTTTTTATCTTTTTCCTTCTTTTCTTCAGGCTTAATTCCATTTTCTAAAAATAACATGAATCTTTGTTAATTTTGTTACACCACAAACAATAAATTTTATCAAGGAAAACCGAGCGTGGTTGTTCAGTGGAAGCCGTTTAATTTACGGTTTTCTTATTTCAAAGTGAATCTTCTCGTCTTTTCCTTATTATGGACAGAGTTTGTTACTGTTATGAAAAATTATTTTTTTAAGAAATACCTATATTTTTATTACTTATACCTACCTATATTTTAATACCTATATTTTATTACTTTAAGTAACGTAACATTTACTTTACACTTTTTAATATTATCATTCAGTAATCTCGCCTTGATACTCACCGAGGGCGTTTTGTACTTTAGGTTCGTTCCAAGGCTGAACCTCGCCTGACATGAACAAAATGAAGAACAGGTTGCTTAGGAAATAGAATCCAATCGAGATAAAGAACACCTTTCTCCATTCCGATGCACTTGTCTGTAAGATATACAAGAAATTATATACCATAAAAGATTGAAACGTTGCGATTTCCCGAATAATTTGTTATAAATTGCCACTAATTCAAGGATAACTCTGATAAGCGATGAAAAAGTACGTGAAATCAATATTCTGATCACGTTACAAAAATAAGCGAACACTAAGAGGGACATCCCCTCAATATGTACAAAAGGAGAGATTGTTTATTTTTTGTTATTGAAATATTTTTTAAAGGAACTCATCCACCCTATGTCCCAAGATTTGTATATTGTAAATAAGTAGTATAACGGAGAGCTTCAAAAAACCTACCCCACTCAGCAAAGTACTTGTTTTAAATTTTGTTTGTTTAATAGATTAAAATAATTTTACCTCATCTTTAACAACGATTGAAACGCTTAAAGGTGCCATAATGGAAAATATGTTCCCGCAACCATTGGTGATACCCATCAATGTACTGGCGAAATTTGGTGACAGGTCTATGTGGGAAATCTGAAAACAACCATTATTTCTTACTAAGTAGAATATTTGATTTAATCAAACTATTCACATGGGTAAATGTATGAAATACTTACCAAGAAACCAACGTAATGAGCTCCGTTCAAACCAACGGTAATGGTCAGCAGTACTACGGCCAATGTTAAATTATCAGCTGGGATGTAAGACAAAGCTAGTAAAGCTGCAGCGGGACCCCAGAACGCTAGGAAAATATGAACAAAGAAATTATTATCTGTAGTCAAAAACAAAAATAGTTTTTTTATCTTTTGTAGAAAGTACTGTATTGATTAGATAAACGTACCGAATAGTTCCAAATTCTTGGAATATTTTAATATAAAAGTATACATTACCCGCCTGCTTTGCTGAGTCAGCAACGGGAAATTGATTTTGACTTACCAACTTTTCATTAATTTTGTAACTAAGGTACATAATTTAATAACTCTTAAGCGTTTGTTTTAATATTTTCATAAAGATTTCATTTACGAAAAATTCACTCTCGCACCCGTACAACTTACGTACAATGAACAACGTACAAAAATAGTCCTTTTGTTAGGTAAAATAACTGTAGAAATTAATTGTTTGAGTTCGTTTTAAGCGTTCACAATATTCTCCTGTCACATTTGATCAAACTTAATTTCTCGTTCCAACTGTGACAACATGACAGACAGATAGAGTTACTTCCGCATATATATAATTATATTATATGGGAATTTCATACAGGCAAGTACAATATATAAACAAGTGAAGATAACTATAGTCCTCATCAGCAGAAAATGCTGAAAGTGAGGTCGCAAAATCACTTACCAATAGTGTTGAAAATTTTTCTTGCTGTTAGTAATGTAATGATATTCCTATTGACAAGAATATCAGCCGTCCAACTGAACACGAAACTCAGAATGTACATAGCGATGTAAGGAAGCGCGGATAGAAGTCCATTCTGCAACGAATCACAATTTATTAATAAAGGACAAATTGACTTCTGTAAACGCTTCGTCTTTACTATCAAAATAGTTCTTTAGCTTTTAAAATCAGTGATTTTTATATATTTACAATTTCTACATTTCATTTAAATACTTTCTCTTTATCTTAAATGTTTGTATCATTGAAAATATTTAGGTTAGAAGCGCTTAAAAGTATCCCCAATCTCAGCAACCACAATACTTACTTTCTTTATATCGGTACCGAGGACTTTGCTCATGTACGATGGAATTTCGGTAAGCAGGGTCCAGAAACCTAAACTTTGGCCGCTGTGCGCCAGGATGATAGCCCAAAATGGAAGGGAAGTAAAGATGTCCTTCCATGGCGTGGACATTTTCTGTAAGAAATTCCGAAGATTGTAATATCATATTGTTCGAATTATGAATCTTTTTCAGAATATCTTTTGACCATACCACGAAGCCACGAGAAAATGTAGCTCCAACAAGCACAATCAATGTTTTCGTACGGTTAACTATCAAACATTTTACTGTTTCCAAAACATGCTCAAAAACTGAGTGATCTTATCATATTGTGAATAATTCATTAAATGTGACCGTTCTATCATGTACTACTTAAAAATTTTGTTATAAAACTTTAAACTACCGCTTACTCATGCTATTTGTTCGCTAGGTTTTACTTTTTTACCTTACCTTTTGTTCGCTAATATCTAAGGATCCAGCACTCGTTTCGATGTATTTCCTTTCCTCCTTCGATATCCACCTACTACGACCAGGGTTAGAGGCACCAAAGATAATCCACAGAACAGACCAGCCCAGGCACGTAATACCGGCCACATAGTAAACGGAAGGCCAGCCCCAGGGTCCAGATGACAAAACACCAGCCATCATCATCTCAATAATTGTTCCTAGTTGCGCGCCTGTGATAAAACGAATTATCGTTACTAGAATGGGTCACAATTTATTTAAATAATAGTTTGTGTATAGAAATCCAAAAGCAAAACTATTACTGACATATCCACTGTATGTAAATGTACCACGTATTAAATTCAAAACTCTTCAAAAGAGTTAGGATCTGTTCAACTTGTTCATTATAACTCTTCGCGAAAATCATATCACTATATATTTTTGTTTGTTCATAGAACGGACTAATTGCTATACTTTCTTACCTGCATAAACAAAAGTGCCCATCCGACTTCTCTCTGGAGCTGGAGCCCACTGTCCCAATAGCGAATGGAGACTCGGGTACAGAAGACCTTGAGCCAGACCCATCACGATCCGGCATCCACATACAGCCACCCAGTCGCCCTGCCAGAATGTTAGTAGATGAAATTCTAAAGTACTGCTTTAAATAAATATAATTATTTTATAAGCCTAACGTAATGTAACATTACGCCTGTAATCCCCAAACAGGTAGACAGAGTAGTGTAGTACACTCCCACGTTTCAACAGTTACGTTTGTGTTCAACAGTTACAGGTGGTCAGCCTATTGCCATACATCGGGCACGTTTCCAGACTCTGAGCCCCACCTATAAAATTTTAATAAAAAAAATCCAGTAGTTCCCGACACGGGATTTAAACCCAGGACTTCCCGATCGGCAGTCGCGCTTGTAACCAACGAGGCAGTAGCATAACGAGGCATAAGCCTCAATAGGTATAATTATTACATAGTTCGTACTCAAATACTCATGGTCAATGTAAATAATTATCTCGGCAAAAATCATTAACTGTGACCGAGTTATTTGCAGTTCGCGGATTCTCTGAACACTACTACTGAAATTTATTAACTAATATACTTAAATATTTTTTAAATATTATTTTGATCACTTACTTCTTTTTTAAAAGTCTTAACAAACTAACGATGAAAAGATGAAAGTCGATGAACGAAGTACATATGTATATCTTTGTAACAATATAAATATCTCTTCACGCACAAGCTTACTATGATTTTTAGTTTTGCGATGAATGTTACACAAAGACAATGTCACAGAGATGATACTTAGATAAATAAATCCATTGTTTTGAAATATACATAGTAATTTAACAGTCTTTGTATCTAATGAGTAATCTAGATTATCCAACTAATATACGACCTGCAGTGATAGCCTAGTGATTTGAAATTCGACCTCTCAATAGTTTTCTCAATAGTTCTATTCAATAATTTAATGCGTCTATAGTAGTATTGGTTTATATGGTACTCACCATATCTGCAGCGAGCGGAACGAACATGTTGACAACGCCAGTGATGAGCATGGAGACGAAGATAAGGATCTTGCCCCCGAATTTGCCGGCCATCATACCAGCCGGGATCTGGAGCACTATGTAGCCCCAGAAGAAGGACGACAGCAGCGTGTCCTGCACGCTCCGATCCCATTTGAAAACCTGGAACAAAACGTGTGTATTAAATAATAATTAATGAAACCTTTGAATTCTTTACTAACGAAATATTCAACGTAAATTAAAACAATGACCGAGTTCGAGCTGTTAACACGAGACAGTAGGTAATTTATAAAAAATCTCAGTTATAATTAAAAGTGCGCTGATTAATGAAAAAAGTTCAAAACCTGTCGGCCACCAGTTCTTTACTTATCATTAAAATATTATTCGCACTTATATATACACCAGGTTAGGAATTTTAAATCATCAATTATAAATTGTTGCTAGTATCAAATATTTGTGCTTTATCCTGACTTAGATTTACACATGAATCTTTCTAAATTAAGAAGCGTAAAAGAAATAATATTATGTGTAAAATACATATGCTAACATCATCATTATCTTACTCGTAGACTATTATCAGGTTCATTTAGACTATTCAAGTAATTGTGTATTTCCGATACAGGGATAAAATCATTTCAACAAACACAAATACTTACACCTGAAAAGTAAAAGCTTTTTGTTGCGTAAGAACGTTGAATTATGAAATATATAGGTATAGCCCTAAGTCTTTGAAGTGTGTTGAGTGGGCTTACGACATTTATCCTGAGGGAAGATCCGAAAGGGAAATATTTTTCTGTTTTATTACACCCTTTTACATGTGATCTTTGTATTATATTCTTCTCGTATTGTTACGAGTACCATATAAGCCTACATGAATATAAGCGCACGTTCGTCACTCAAAAGTTGCTGAACCATCCAACGTGCGTTAACAAAGTTTAACAACTTTTACCTTACCTTCAAATTTGAGATATTTAAAATTAATGTCACCATATTGTTAATTTGTAATTTAAAAAAACAGGGAATTTCTTAACCAAAATGAAATATTTGCTGCTTTGTCTACGTCTTCTTTTTTTTGAGCTGCATTATTTCCATGTCTCATTATATCAAGAGCTTTCGCGTGCACCTGGCTTTGCTTTGTGTTTTTTTTTAATTTAAATAATTAAAAAGATTGTTACATAATAAAGATTGTGCCTGACGTATTTGCGTCCTCGTATATACACCGTTGAGCGCCATCGTCATAAGCAAGCATACTTCTCTCTGTTTATTTTGCACTCAGACATAATATGTGAGCTTTGTTAATTAATATTTTAATCCTTTCCTTTGTTACTTTATATACTCCGTTGCCTTTTTGATTATCCAGTGTAATTTCCACGTATTCACATTTTTCTCTACACTTTATGAATAATACTGTATATTAAAAATACCGAGATAGTATTAATTAACTACGAGGTGCTTTTTAAAACTTTCTTTTATCTTCTCGGAAAACTATTATTTTAAGCGTGTACGCAAATACACGTAGTATAATTTTGTGTTAATTATGGAACGCTAATTAATAGTTTGAATTAAATTCAGAAACTCGCGGAGAGTTTTCTCGACAAAATTTAGTGTCATTTGGAAATTACGTATTTTCTTTGCATTTGAATTACCCTTGTTAAAATAATTTTGGAAACAATTTTAATTACAAGTACCTACAATATTTATTATTTATTGTATTATAATATTCGACGTGTGAGAAATAAGAAATTTCCAGTTTCAAATATACACAATATTTCAATGCCAACGTAACGGTGAACAAACTTTAAACATAAAACAAATCTAATTTCGGAAAGTTGGCAACACAGAACTCTGTCACTCGCCTATTTAATTGCTACACTTACGGTATTTCCACACTAAATGAAATTATACTGTATTGTAATAAGGTGCAATTTGGATGAAGTCCGCGGTAATGTTTTGTGTTGAAGTTAGAAGCAGTATACCTTAACTTAAATATAAACCATAAATGTACAGCTATAAAGTTCAGTTTAGTTTACATATTATCAAAAGGACCAACTCGATCAAAGAACATTCAGTCTTATAATATACAGGTAAATACCAAAATAGCTTGTGCTCCAATAAATCTTAAAGGTCGATATACACTACAATATGTGATTTAGTACTGGCGCTTTTATAACGAAAACTACATACAATTTAAAACAGAATTTTTGAATAAATCAATATTATAAGGATTTCACGCTATTACACCAAGTAGAATAATAATTTCGTATGAAAATTAATACCTACTATGTATAATTTAACGTTGTAATGAAATGCAGATAATAATACTTCAGCAAGAATGTTAAACATATACAGTAGGACAAATAACCGGTTTAGCTGAAGAGTGTAAAAATTAGTTCGACGTTCTATCACAAGTACATACTTCAATGTGCGTGTACCTTTATACCAACGGTGGAACAATACCATAAAGTTTCTTGTACATTTTGTTTCGCATGCGTTCAGGAGGTGACACGCGCAGTGTGAATCTGTTAATTAGGGATTTTTTTATAACAGTAGGTACGTACTATTTATAAAAAAAGAAAGTAGATTTTAGATAATAGAAAGATTTTAGATATACATATGTACCGGTTTAAGTCACGAATGATTATCGGGAATGAACGATTAGACAGGAGATCGGCTACAATCGGCGGAAACTCACAAAGAAGCACCTTGCACAAGTCGTATATTAGTCGAACCATCTAAAAAAAACATACTAGAGCCAATCCGGTACATACATAATATATATTGTATATTATAATAATGTATCACAATTGCGACGCGCTCAACAGTTATATGCATTTTATGCTCAGCAAAACGAGCCCGACGTTATAAACTTTAGCTATTTCTCGTTTATTATTGAACATTATTACGAAAATCATTTTAAAGAGAACGCTAAATGTAAAAGAACCACAGGTGTTTAACAATAGAGATGTCTGACAATTCCTGCTGTGACTTGCATGAAAATACAATAATAACAATTTTAATTTATTTATCATTATTACTTTTAATATATGTATAACATTTTTTTTTAAACACATTTTAACGAACATTTTGAATACGTATAAATCAATGATATTTCTAATAATTTACGTTGCGAAACGGCAAATTTGAAATCTATGAGAATTCAATGTACGAACTAGACTCAAACGCCTATGAGACATTCATTGCAATACGAACATAATGTAAGATAAGAAACATTTCTCGTAATACTATGTAAGTAGCAAATAATAATTCTGATGATCAGTTGTAGTCCCAGAGCCCACGACCAAAACCATGTATCATAGCAATACGGCCAAAACTGTATAAAATCGTTAGATTATATTA
>DWFO01001329.1:0-16222 GCA_018246595.1 Mimoniades nurscia nurscia | reverse complement strand
TAACTGGTGAAACGTGGGAATGTTCTACATTCCTCTGCCTACCTCTTCGGGTATTACAGGCGTGAAGTTACTTTTTATACGTAAGTTAGGACGAACATAATTTAAACGTACAAGAAACATCTAAAAAATGGCCCGTCGCTTACTTCACTTTTTGCTCAATGTGACAAAGGGCTTTTGTGATTTGTCAGCTACTATGCGAAGTAACAAGCGCAACGGTGTGAACGGAACGTAATGTAACATCAGGCACTTCGTTGTGCGAACAAGTTTCAACAGCACAGCTCACTGTCATTCTGAAGTAAAAGGGTTATAACTCACTTTTACAGCTTTAATGGAATTGTACAATTTACTTTATATTTCGTACGTAGTTGTTACCATTTCCCACTTAATTTTTTTTACATGAACCTCATTTATGAGTTGAAAAGTTTTAAACTCCAAAGCACCCTTGATGACCCGGTATGCAAAGATAACCTTTCGCCATAAATATCCAAATAGTATTCAGATTAGATAGAGAGAAAACCGCAAGTTAAATGAACTTGTAATGTCTTTGAGACCTCCAAAGTTGAATTTTCATGAGGTTCTCAGGATAATTAAAGCGATAAGAGATCAGTTATTTAAATAATAAATATTTTATTTTAAGACTTATGTTATTTACATACTTTTAAAATTCTACAGCAGTTTGATTTTAATGTCATTGTAATCTATTATAGCATAGAAATAATAACAATAATCCCAAATCCTACAGCAAAATATTTGTTGTATATTTAAAACTAAATATTAATCTAGATTAATCTAGATTGCTCTAGACCAATCCTAGAAAATGAGGCATACCAGATTCGCTTTAAGAGCCTAAAATTCAAGATTCAATAGTCAGACAGTGAGCTTCAAGACATAAATATATCACAAAATATTAGAATATCTTTAGACCTCACCACACAACTATCTGGTACAAAACAAGGTCAAATCAAAGCTTTGGATGTTGTTGCTTAGACCGCTAGCGAACATACAATATAAATAGCTGTTGAATCTGTTTACACCCCGATACAGTGCAAACACTTGTGCTCGTCAGACAAGTATTCATCCCGAGTAGAACCCAAACCCATAACCTCCGGCTCACTTCGTCACTAATATCATTGGTCCAGCAAATTTATTCTACGGCCTCAAATATAAATTATCAAAATAGACTTTGTAAAATCCGTGTCGGGAAGGAATAAAAATACATACCCCGCTTCCATGCCAGGCATTGTCGTAAGAAGCAATTAAACATGACGCTCTCAGATCGCGGTTTGGTGTGGCCTGCCTAGGCACAACTAAATGCGCCGGCCGCTTATCGCCAACAGCGTAGGCGGTGTAAGAAACTATGTTTTGGGATCCCCAAACCCCTTGACCAGCGCGGAGATCGAAGCATAGCCCCTCACGAGAGGCCTATACAAACTCTAGACAAACGTTTTACATCCTAAGTTGCATCTCACTTTTTATCAGGTAGGATATCAGTCGAACGCAAGCCTATGTTAAAACAAAAAGACATGAATTAAAAAAAGAAGGGTTCACATATTCGTTTCCCAGTTATAAACATATTATTGGTAGCAAATATTGTAGAGACATTGACAGAATTTGACAAAATACGCTTCGATATCAGTGTGGTGGTTCGATCTAGTAGTGGCTCGAAGTCTGGTATGTGCCCGGTGTACGGCAATAGGCTCACCACCTGTTCCATAGTGGTACATAAACGTAACTGGTGAAACGTCGGAGTGTTCTACATTCATCTGCCTACCTCTTCGGGGATGACAGTGATGTTATGTTCGTTTACGTTTATTAATTCAACCCCATATACACTGTTCAAATAAATGTACTCTGGTGTAAAATTAACCGTTTCAATCAGTGTAAAAGCGTACTTATATTCCTTACACTCTTACGAACTTAGTTTCTCCGCTATCCAACTTCTGATATTAACATCATTCTGAAATAGGTCAACTCGCTAGAAGTTGGAGCGAATTGCTTTACCTCGTGGAGTTCTACGTGAAATTACACAAATTTGCTTGTTTCTGACTATTTAATTATCTGCAGCTATTGTATCCTGCTGTAGGTACACATGTTTTCAAAATGTTTTTTATATTAATAATCGAAGGCCCACAAAATTTATTTAATAAACGATATGACTTCTATACACATGTTTTCAAAATATTTTATTTTTTTGTTTTTCTTTTCAATTAATAATCGAAGGCCCACAAAAATTATTTAATAAAGAATGTTATTTCTTTATATTCATACAAGATGTGTTCAATAAAATATTCATACAAGACATAATATGTATTTATAAAAGACAGTACAAAAGATAACAGCACATTTTTATTGACACATTTAAATCTACACTTTAATATCAAAATATGACGAAGGATATCGATAGGTATTTTTATCAACCCGTCGAAATATTATCCACCAACACAAACTTCTCATACCCGTTCAGGGATGTTTTCTAACTAAGTACTTAACGTCTACCTACCAACTTAAATTAAGTCGTTCAACCTACTCAATGATTAATGGTCACATCGGCCCTTATCTTTGCAAATTTGATGCATATAACAAATGGTTCTTTGTTATTTTTAAAGAAATATCGCCCATGTTCCATTAATCATTTGTCCATAAATATTTAGTAATATATACATAGTACTTTGTCGTAGTTTTCTCGTAAATGTCATTTTCCTTGATCTATTTTGTTGAATATCTCAATTTAAGAATTAGAATGACAATAAGCGCTTCCTGTTTATATGTACTAATATCCTAATAATGGACAGGATTGCGCGAAAACATATCTATTCTGAAACTACTTCATGCCTATATTGAATGAACGCTGAATGATTGTCACATAAATAAAGCACTAACAAGATTTCCTCGACTTTAAAGCGTCGTCTGGTGCACAACGACATGTTGAAATACGCATAACTCAATTATACTGCAGTTTTCGTGCTAATTGCCATTATTCAAATGCAATTGTCGGTTGAGGTTACATTCACCATCAACAACGACTGAATTATAAACGTTGTAAATGCCGCGCACATTGGACAATACCTTAGTCAGCCAAGTGCCATTTAATGTTGTTCTCATTTTGTGCAACTCAGTAATATTATTAAAAATACATAAATATATAGCCTTTATTAACACTTCTGTACTAACGTTGTGGGTTTCGTGAGTTTTCCTAATTCACGTACTTATTGATGCAAACATCTGTCTATGAAGACATCTGGCGTCACCGCAGGTTGAAGATTTAAATTCTCAGCCAATCCCAGAGGTTTACTTCGAAAATGACTTTATTTTTATTATATGAGTAGCACGCGAATACTTTACATTTTCGAATTTATTATAACGTTTCTTTCTCTATGCAATTTGAGCATCGATGATTTTCACATACATATAGTATCACTCTTTAGACGTTCCATTGTAAAGGGGATCATTTTACATTTGGTAGCTTTAATATTAAAATTACCTTGCCTGTCTTTATGATTATTAAAGGTCACGTAAGTTCCAGAAGACCTGTAAGTCGAAGACTGTCTCCAGTGTTCAGATCTTCATTATTGACCTGTTCTCATAGATCAATTTTACAAGTTCTGTCGAAGCTCAACATTCACAACTTCAAAATATTTCAAAATATACAATGATCAAGCATAAAATATTTAAGCGCAAATATAGATGTCATCTTGTTCAGATTGTCATATTATCTACAACAGATCATCGTGTTCGTCGGCGTCGTCCCCAATATATGTATGTAGGTACTTAAACACCGAACGACGTCGGGTAACGACATCAATTACAATACTACTACTAAGTGGATTAAGAAACGGACACATTAACGTTCAGACAAACCATTACATTCTCTCTTACTACTGAATTAAACCTCCATCTTGGGATGAATAAAATCACAAAGACGTAATATGCTCTTAAGTACTGGTAATTGTGCTTTTTCGACATCTTAGATGTTTAACATTGGGTAACGAATTCTAATGTTTGTAAACGCAAACAAAATCTTACATAAATTACAACTATTCGATAATGTTTGTTGAAACAAACTGTAGCTAACAGTAAAACCGTCTACGTAAAATTTTCTGAAAATGTTATCTAAAAACCATGAAAGTACAATAAACTTTCCTACTGAATAAAGTTGTCAGTGTTAAGAATTGCTTTCATAGCATTGGGCCTCGCTTTATATAGAAAAGAAGTAGTAATAAATTCGCAATTTATAATGATATGGATGATTATGATGACAAGGTATCAATGTTTTCCGTACACATATACATACATATAAAGACACTCAGTCGTTCGTTTAATTAATGCACAAAAATATTCTCTACTCGCTTCTCAATATACATACTTTATTATAAAGTAAACGTAAATTTAAAACTGGAAGCTGGGTTGTCATATTTTTACTTGTGAACAATCGTATGTTATCAGTTATTTAATGCCTTTAAATTATGTCTGAATCAATTTGGTGTCTAAGATAAAAAAATATGTTACCAAACCTTTCTTAATCAAGTAATAACAATATTAATGGTGAATTTAATTACTTCATTTCAATTCAATTACTTCATTCATGTCTTGTACAGTTATATTAAACTTTTAGGTAAGTATATGTTTTATTTTGTCTGTTTCGTTCTCTTTTAATTAACAAGACGTTCATAACTTGTCTTAATTAATTCAAGAGCAGAGCGTATCCAAAATGGTACCGTCAAAGATTTTGTTCTGCAGGTAATTTTATTCCGTTTCTTATTAAGTTTTCGTGTTATTTTATAACTTTAGTTGCTTGACTTATTAATTTTAAGGTAAGTGTAAGTACAAAGCTTATAAATAACAGTCTCGTCTTAACAAGTAACAGTTACTTTTACATAAGTAACTTCAACATCATCTATAAAGATTGTTTCGGTTCTGACAAATCATGTCTGAAACTTTATTATATGTATAATAAATAATTAGTGGAACATTTGAATTTACTACGCTGAGTAACTACATCTTACTAGTCAAAATCTTTCTCAAATTCGAATTGAATGAAATGGTTTTAAAACCCGCCATAAAATGTGTGGCCACAATAATATTGTTCAAATGCATTAATGAAAATTATTATTACGTAACATGTTAAAACAGATAGCTTGTAATAAAAATGAACAATAAATAAGCGATTTTCGCCTCATGAATTCCGTAAAACAACAAGAAAACTGCAAATTTATGCAAATTTCATAGCGTTGCCGCGTGTTGGCGACATTTTATAAAGTCAGATGCTCCGATAACTCCATCTACATGTTTATGTAAATAACAGTAAATCATGTGCATGAAACTTAAATTTCGAAATGGGTTTTACAATAAAACTCGGTGGTAAATTGGTCAGCGTTATTTAAATGCATGTTGTGTTCAAGCCATAGAAAAATTAGTGTCACTGTAATACAATTTCACTGAATATTCATTTCTGTGTAAATTAGCAGACATTTCATGGTAAAAATCACAATAACGTCTTCTCAGAGGACACCCTCATAAGCGAATGTTTCCCTCATAATTTATTCTAGGTGTGAATAGAACCCACGAACACACTATTCACTGTACCAGCTGGCCAGCGAGTCAAGTGCTAATAGTGACGTAAAGTTTCAGTAACCATTATTGTTAAAGATATAGTTATAAATCCGAACTCGTGCCATTTCCAATTGTTTCAATATTAACTCATACTGTGTATCTTTAATAGATAAAACTAACGTCACATCTGTAATCCCCGAAGAGGTAGGCCGAACAGTGTATTACACTCCCACGCTTCACCAGTTACGTTTACATCCCACTACTGAAGAATAAGTTGTCGCTTTTCACACACCGGGGACAAATGCAGACTCCGAGGTACTACTACAAAATCTAAATTAAGAAATCCAATTGAATTTGAAATTAGAAAAATTGAAAATTAGAAAAGTCAACCCGGAATTTGAACTTAGGACTGCCCGATCATTAGCCACGCTTGCTACCAACACGGCCAACGAGGCTGTTATAACACCTTTAAAAATTTTAATCACCTTTAAAACCTTTTGTAAATTTTATCCATACTGTAAAATTCGGTCACTGTGCCATAATAATCAAGCAAGGGTCAAATACACATTGAGAAATTCGTATTACTCAAGCATTTCAACAAAAGTAATTTAATTCATGTTCGCCATACTTCAGCGCTATGGACAAATGACTGGCAAAGTTCCGATGCCCATCTTTAGATATGTATAATTATTTACCTAAACAAATTCTTACGATATGGTAGCCTATAATATTTATTTATACAGTGAATACTTCGTCCATCATTGGCATGAAACATACAAAACCTATGTTTAATGCATAATGCAAATATTGCAATTCGCCTATGAACCCTAGCTGAGCGTCATCAAACTGAAATACCCTAAGGCCAGACGTACGTAACTAACATATTTTAGATTTGGTGCTAAAAGAGAATACAATGGATATCACAAAATATTTCAGATACAACATCGAAAAAATGAGCCGTCAGTAAAATGTGAGTATTGGTATTGTCAATACGTGACTGTAATATACGCTACGGATTTCTTCCTGAATACTCCATCATTTAGCTCCAAACATGTAAATTTTAATATTGTTAAACTACAGTTTAATCTTGTAGGCCAGCGCTGCAGAGGCAAACTTAACTCAGAAACATTTATATGAAAGCAATTTTATTCCTGTTCTCCGCTGTTCTGTCCTGAAGACAGTTCGTTGGCAGACTCCCAACACTTACGATTAGTTCTCAGACATGTGGCTAACTTTGAGTACTTGAGACAAAATTCTGTATTTGCATTATCTCATATGCAAAAATTAGGTTGTAAAAAGCGAGGGTAGTTTTTGAAGAATTAGAAGCCAAAAGAATGAATAGAATTCGTTGAAATACTCACAATCTTTTGTTGGTGACGTAGTGGTTATTTTTCATTCGTTCTCTATTAATATCTAAGCTGCTAAATTGCTCTGGTATGAAGCTCGTTAATGAGAACGTGTAACTCATAATAAACAATAGTGATCAGTGGTTTTTAAAGATCTGAGAGGCAGTTAAAAGCTCCCTTTAGCTCTCGAGCCATTAGCAAGTAACTTATTAAACCAGAATCTGTTAGCCTAAGCACTTCAATAAGAGCAATTTAATTTTGATCTGTGTTCGTACTTTCGCAATATAAGCAGATCGCTGGCATAGATCCAAAGATGTTCTTCAGCTCTATGGTTAATTTGACTACATTTGATCAAACTAGTATTATATTTCGTATTGACTCTCTCTTTTCAAGCTTGAATAGAAAATAAAAAACTAAGTTTCTAATGATATAATTACCGCCATGTATTTACCAATATTCAATAATGCTATGTATTCTTCCAATGTGCAACTGAAATAAGAGGAAAGGAAAGACTAGCAATAATTTATTACAAGCTTTATTTCCGGATTTATGAACCCCGCAAATCTTGATACAAGAAACTGATAAGTGGTGAATCTAGCTTGCCAGAAGCGAACATTCGACACGAGATGTTGCGAAACTAACCCTACTCAACGCTTAGTAACCGCCTCAGATATTCGCTTTGTTGTAAGATCGTATTCCTAAACAACATGACAATGTTAAGAATGTTCTCATCCGCATTTTAAGGCAGAGGGTTGTCTACCAATCACCTTGGAAAAATTATATACAAATATTTATATGTTTGAATAGTTATCATACCTAATCTTATTTATACGTTTTATTCCTATGATTTTCTTCAATAATTGAACCGAGCATCTTATGGCACGTCACACTCTTACAGCAAACTGATTGGTCGATGCAATAGTATCAACGTCATAAAGCCGCGACGACCTCGCTGCAAACGGCGAGGACTGATGAGGAAGGACCTCGTACAGGTCCGAAACTAGTTGGGCCACCCCAAAAAAAGTCAAAACATTTAATAACAACTTTATAAAGCGTTATACAGAGTTACAACAAACAATACAAAAATATATAGGTATGTGTTAATTCTAGTATATTCTGATTTATATCTATGCAAACTGCGTAGGTATACCGAAGTTCGGTAAGTACTCTCGATGTGATTACAACATCGAGTAACTATTCCTATTCGAGTGGATTCAAAGATACTCGAACATTCCTTCATTAAGTTGTGTATTCTACGAAAATGGGAAAACTCGTGTAAAGTAATATAGCTATGATAAACGTTCAGATAGTCTTTTAGGTCAATACATTTCGTCAATTTAATAAAAAGCAATAAGGGTTGGTTTTTACACTCGTTTTTCATTTTATAAATTTATCACAAAAAGTATAGGGTAAAAACTATATATGCTGTAATAAAAGGATTATTTGACTACCACGGTGGTCGAGTGGTCGTGAGCACGATCAAGAGGTATTGGGTTCAAATGCCAGATCGGATTCTATTGGATAACCATAATTTAATAGAAACCATAATTTCGGTTAAAATTAAAAAAATATTGGCTCGAAGTCTAGACTCGTGCCCGGTGTATGACAATAGGCTTACCACCTACTCTTATTATACCATTATGGGACGTAAACGTAATTGGTGGGTGACCATGGGAGTTCAGTATACTTGTTTGCCTACCTCTTCGTGGATTACAGGTGTGATGTATATTAAACCACATTATTTTAACCTTCCTCTGTTTAATTAAAAAATACACCTTAAGTACTCGTATTTTCCGTTCAATAATATAACAAATTAATTGGAGGTATTCGGTTAAACAGAATATAATTATTAATTAAGTTGAAGATAATCCTGTCATATTCTTTGAGAATCTAAATTTTATTATTTAAATTGGCGTCGCGTGGAACGGCGGGGCTCTGCCAAAGGCAGTTGGCGTCAGCGCCACGAAGTGCTTCGAGAAACTTCGATTAACGAGTTCCGAAGATTTAGCACCGCCGTAATCGCATGAGAATTACGCCTTTGCGAAGTTTGGCGACTATTTTTGCTACCTAGAGTCACATAATACCTACTCGTATAATATACATATATATTGTCTGTAAGTATGGTCTCCACAAAGGACACGTGATTTCTCATACCGCATTAGGGGGGCCTACTTTACCTTTTAACAAAAGTTAACCAATTTGTTAATTTATTTTTTATTTTAATAATACCTGTTATAGGGAACTAAAGTAATAAACATATAGGAGTGCTTTAAGACTGAAAATGCCTAAAATTCCATTTATAACGAAAATTTTGTACAAAATTATATAAAACATTGTTTGGTGTATATCACTACGAAAATTTATAAACGAATTGTCAATCGTACAATTTATAATATAAAAATTTCGTCGCTTAATATACGTACATATTTATATCTACATATTTCATTGTGGGACGTAAACGTAACTGATGAAACGTGGGAGTGTACTGCACTCTTCTGCCTACCTCTTTGGGGATGACAGGCGTGATGTTATCTTTTACATTATATAATCTGAATATTACAAATTATTTGTTTTAAAATATAATAGGCCATTTTGGTTTTGTAATATAACTGTTATTACAAGTTAGATATTTTTTTATCGTATATTGACGTAAGATTCATCGCAGCAGCTATAATTTACTCCAAAATTTAACTGGATTCCTCTTATTTACTTGTCAAAAAACGTTTAATTTGCTTACCATAATCACGTTAAATATCTATGTGGACAATATAAAAGCACTTAGGATTATTCATAATATAACCATGTAATTACGACACCTTTATTGTATAAGATGACTCGCGTGAAGGTTACTACTATAAAAAAAACGTAAGTCAAGTCGAGATCATTCACTCATAACATTCTTGACTTAGTAATGCTTAAGCTATTCTGAACAAAGGGGTCCTCCCCTACTGTACAAAAGCACCTAACATTGCACTGACTGTCAAAACAGTGTGGACAAAATTAAGCCACGATCTATGTGTTAAAGTTGGCAAGTTGTTACCAACTCCAATTCTCCGAATTCCTCAAGTGTCACACACGGGTGCGATATGGCTCTGGGAGAGAACTTCTATTCTATGCGGCTTGATCTTTGAAATTAGCTCGCCCCGCTAATTATCATTCAGCGGAGACCTACGAACTCTTGGCAACACTATAGTCATTTTATCTTAAATTTCGAGGAGTGAACATTTTTGGCGCACGGACTCCGCAATAAAGTTGATGTGTGCATTCGCTAATGAAACTTGACGACTTTTTTAATAGCGGAACAAGAACACTTAAAAGAGTCTTAAAATTTCGAAAATGTAGTAACAGCCGTTGTGAAAGACATAAGTAACAATCAATAGTACAAACCTTATAAGAATGTTGATGAATTTTAAAACAGATTTAAAATTACTTTGTTTATTTAAATAATGACTTATTTTGTTACGAACTATAGTCTCTTGTAAATTGCAGTTATTCTCGTACAGAAAATTATCTATCCGAGATAAACAATGATTACAGTAGAGAAAAAAACAAATAAACTTCAGCTATATACAACCATACCTATGATTTTAATATGAATGTCCGACAATTTGGTTTAGGGCTCTAATAATCGTGTTCGCTTTTTCGGTTTCTTTTGGATGACAAAATCGTAAGGAAAGAAAGAAAATATGAACAAATAGCGGATTAAAATAATCTAATAAGGGAAAAAACTGTTTTGTGAATATTAGTAAAAATATGAAAGTGTAACAGTAGCTTTTCTAAAAATGTTATTTCTCTTATTTTTCTTTTTTTCTCTGCTTATTCTAAAATCAACCTTTACATGCACGGGTTACTTGGACCTTTGTTAAGCAAGAAGATTCTTCTGAGGGAATATTTCTTCTACTTAATATAATAAAAGCATCTTCGGTTGCCAAATACAGTTACGAGTATTTTCTATTCTTTGAGTTTATTCCATTATTCAAAGGACCAGTCAGTATCAGTCTTGCAAAATAAAATACGTACGATGTTGTAATACCGGCACGAAACCTATTATACATTTTGCTTCTTGCATATTGCGATGTAGATATTTCTAAAAGCAAATCACGCACTACGCCCTTAACCCTTTTCATTATGAAGAGACCCCTCTTATTCAATATCCAACAATGATAGGTACTTAAAATAGCGCTGCTCATAAATTGCAGGGTTCTAGAAAAACCAAAAGATAAATAATATTACGTGCTTTATTAAATAACTCAGTATAGCAGTTGCAGCTATCTGTAAAATATGCACTAAAATAGTTAAGTCTAATAAGGGTTACTTTTCGGAAATTAATTGTTAATGAATTCAGCTAAAATTATTTAGTTAATTAAAGTTAAGAAGCGCGTATACGGCTATACGGTGCTTGAAGGTACAGTATGTTTAAGGTATGTACTGTAAAAGATCTCAGTGTATTGTTGAATTTAAGGCAGAGTTTGGTCCGATGTTGAACTTTTAATTTCAATTAATAAGAAAGATAAACTGGGGAAAAGTTTGCCTTGAAATCACTTCGCGCTCCGCACCCGTCTACTCAGCGAGACGTCGATAGACGCTCTCATTATTACTTCTTCTGAGCAAAACTCCGTTCGAGTTGGTGCCGCAGCCTCATTTTGAAGTTAATTAAAATGCTCTCGTCGACAACATCTTTATTATAGCCTCCGCTGGCAGGAGACAGCGGCTTAAGACAGCCAAAGTGTCTTACCAAGCGTAGACAGAGCCCACGGCTATCCAAACTACCCTTCATACATGTCTCGGTACATGCTGTATACTAGTGAAGTTTCTTAAAACAAACAAAACTATTCACATCACAAAATTAACTAACGTCATGTTAAATCGTGAAATAGGCTCACCATCCTTTACACAGTGGGAAGTAAACGTAACTGGTGAAACCTGGGAGTGTACTGCACTCCGCTGCCCACGACTTCGGAGGTTACGAGCGTGATTTTTCGTACGTATAATTAATTTATAGTATTATGGTTATTTTGCTTTAATATAATAATAATACACATAGATAAATATTTGTATACTTACATTAGCGCTGTTACTGATGACCTTTAGACCAAAACGAATCTATGTAGAAGTGGATTCAACCCTTTATTACTAAAAAACCTTAAATTCACAGTAAAAAAATTACGTTTTCTAATCGACATAAAAACTATCATATCTTTTAAACTGTACCAAACAATATATATCGACAAAATTTCTTTGAAATCGGTTAAATGGTTTCCGAGAATCGCGTGAACGAACAACGTGACTTGATTTTTTTATATACACAAAAAGATTTAACCTTCAGTATACGATAAAGTAAATATTGCAAGCACAATTTACGATAGATCTGTGTTGTGATGTCATCGCATCGTGAACACTGGTTAGGATTTTCCAACAAAAACTAGCCAAGCATTACTCCATAAAAAATTCTTTGCTAGGATTCTATTGAGTTTACATTGCTTTCTTAAGTACTTAAGTGGTTCTCAAGACAATACAATAAATTATGCAAAAAAGTTTATATGCCATTACTTACTCTAATTGTTATTAGATGTTAATTCAACATTTAACTTGTAATTTAGTTTTTGCCCCTTTTTCAGTTTAATAAAGCCTGGAACAATACTTTTTTTGACAACTTGGATCTTTACATAATACACTAAATATCATATTCTATGCCGTGACTAATTTTAAATTATTCTAATCAAGCCTGCCTCGGTCATCATGTTGGTTGCAAGCGCTACTGCCGATCGGGAGATCCTGGATTCAAATCCCGGGTTGTCCACTATTGCATTTTTCTAATTTAGATTTTCTAGTAGTGGCTCGGAGTTTATATCTGTGCCTGGTGTATGATAATAGGCTCACCACCTACTCCATAGTGGGACGTAAACGTAACCGGTGAAACGTGGAAGTGTTCCGCATTCCTCAGCTTACTTCTTTGAGGATTACAGGCGTGAAGTTACGTTTTTTTTAATATTACTTTTACAAGGAATCATTTGTTATAAAATGTTTGATAAGGTTTCCATTATGGCGCGATGTAAACTTGAAATCCGTAATATAATTACAATCATTTTGTATAATGAACTGTGAGTCCAGTCAACGCGCGTAAATCGTGACAAATCAATTACGGCAATAGCTCGCAAATCCCACAGCTCGTGTATCCGGCTATGTGCATTGTGTATTTAAGCATATTCGATCACGACGTTGATTAGCTTTGCTACTTTTATGCCTAAAACATTCGTCCTTCGATTCTAAATCTGAGACTTTAAAATTTTTACAAGTTTTCTCAAACAGGAAAGAAATGAACCTACCTTGGACGTTAGTTTTGTAACCATTTAAGCAGTTATCACTTGCTGCGGCGGTGAAGGAAAACATCGTGAATAAAATTACACAGCTCAGAGTTCTACAAAATATTATCTAAGGCGTGTGAAGTCTGACAAACCTTAATTGACCAGGTGTGGATAAAAGGAGTCTCGCCGAGCGGCGACTGTCTGATTAAATATGAACATATACTGCCCGGCGCACCGTGGATATTGCGACTACTACTTTCGCCACGGTGACTAATCACACACAGTCAGCTATTGACTGTACAAAGAAGATTGGCCAGCGCGGTAAACTGTGACCTTAACCCGTGTTCAATAGTGGAACTTTAAGAAGATGAAACGTTATCATAAAAAATGAAATTATTAATGAAACAATTTTACTAAAATCCATTTAGTTTTATTATACTTAGTATTGGATGCGGAGAAAACATGTTGATATTACTCGTTTAGATCTGTAAATCAAAAAGTGCATTAATAATTATTTGTTTAAATCTTATAACAACATTGTTTTATTAAAATTATCAATGTTATTAAAATTTGTAATTGTAGCTAAATATAAAGTGGTTATTATGACTATCGGAAAATTTAGAACAAAGTATTTAATCCACGTGTTTTAAAACAATGAAACGATCAACATAAATGACATAATATACTCAAATACAGGAAAAAACACTATTATTGTTAACTTCATAAACACTGATACCTACACATATACTCATCAACTACGTACGCCGCGCATGAATTTCCTGTCTTCTTCAGTGAAATCTGCGAAACGATTGATATCGAACAATGCAGTCTGTTTTGGGTCTGAGTTCAGGTCGTTCAATCTTTGTAACGTTTTACGGAAAGCTTCATAATGCACTTGTTTGTCCGCATCGTCCTTGTAGGTCTTATTGAAATCCTTGATGTATTTTTCAAACAAAGCCGGCGCGTCGGCTACCTCGTAGTGCGGCTTGTCGGCGGGTGCTTTCAAACCTTGAGGCGCTCCGGTAGCCATGGCCGCTATGACCAACGCGACACAACTCGCGCAGAATATATAGCGCATCTTACGTAAGACTGTGTGTAAGTAATATCAACACGCTACTGACAACTGACAAGTTGACCCCGCTTTTATAGCGTTGAGATAAAACAACTCGTACATGCCTACCCTTTGTAGGGGGGAGTCTGGTATGGATTCATAAATTATACCACTTTAAGATTTCCTATTTAAAGTTAAAAAAAAATTCTTGTCATCGACACTGAAGAAAACGTAGAACAACCACCTTTAAGTAATGGTCATTATTTTTTTGCGTCCGATGAGTGGAGTTTCTTTACTACATAAAAAAGTTTGTTGTTAGCTGGTGTTGGCCGGTAGGTACTTCATAAATGTGAAACTATGAAAATGACTCGATACAAATATAAGTAGTCATTTGTTTATACTTTGTCAGTTGATAGGCCTGTAGCCTTTCATTATATCAAGAAACGCAATAATTGTATTTTATTTGATAAATATATTTATAAAAAAATTGGCTAGTACGGTAAATCGTACTTGTAGTAGTTTTTTAAATTGTACCGGTACAATTTATTCGACCAGGTCACCTTACATGTAAATTTGACGAGTATATGTTTAGATGGAGGATGGGATCGAACCAAAGACATCTTGATCAACTGTCGTACACGCACCCACTTCACCAATGAGGCAGTGTTATAATCTTGATTATTAGTGGAAATATACTAATTTAATATTTTTATCAATTCTAAAAATGTGTAACTAATACATTATTATATTGTGTATAATAATATAATATTATAAGGCAGTGATAGCGTAGTGGGTCGAAATGCCTGTCCCTCCGCGAGCTCAGGTTGAAATCTTGTCGCGCACCTTTTTACAGAATGTAAGTTTTAAGTTTAAATATCACTTCCTATAACGCTGAAAGGAAAGATCGTGAGGAAATCTGCAGCTTAGAGTTCATAAAAATATTATATAAGTTCACAAAAATATTCTCTATATATTCTGTAAGGCTTGTGAAGTCTGCCAACGCACACTTGACCAGCGGCAGACTATGACGTGGACCCTCTAATTTTGAGAGGAGATCCATATTCTAACTACTATATGTTAGTTCTTTTAGCAAGAGTTTCTGGAAATCGTTAAAGAATGATTACCTAAGTATTAAAGTAACTAGTCCGTTAGGTGTAAATAGAGGTGCATCTGTGATACAAACGCGGCTGGTACGTCCTTATATAAATCCTTAATAAATGTCGGGTCGTTGTCAAATGGAACGTTAAAAGTGACAACCGACGAGAAGTCACTCTAGCGGGACGTCATGTTGAGACGCGCTGACGATTCCCCTTCAATGTCTTCATTAAAGATGGTTGCTTCGCTACCAGCAACCCTTTGAGGGACCCGACGTGAAGATACGTATGTATGTATGGATGTATGTATGTACTCGTATCTGATTTTCGTATATGATATGAAGCCTCTGGTTATACGCATTTGTTAATAAATATATAATTAGCAAGGTATTCATGTCACGCTGCAGGTTCAAGAAGATTCTACACAAAATTACATTAACAGTCCGTTTCAATTAACATTAAAACGAAATATGTATGTATCTTTCGAAAAGTAAATAGTGATACAATTTACCATACTCTCCCCTATTGTTACCAACATTGTGTCCAATTTGTGTAATGTTTATATAAATAAATACCTTAAACATTAGGTATCTATTGTGCGTATTCAACTGCAAAAATATGTACCTCTCGTTTGACACATAAATTATACAGATAAGACAGTAACTAACTATGTAAAGTTATGTACAAATTACACACAGTTATTAAAATATCTTAGCTCATGTTAATGTAAATCGTTACATCACGCCTGTAATCCCCGAAGAGGTAGGCAGAGGAATGTAGAATACACTCCCACTTTTCACCAGTTACTTTTACGTCCCACTATGGAATAGGTGGTGAGCCTATTGCCATATACCGGGAACTTATTCAGACTCCGAG
>DWFO01001328.1:0-16226 GCA_018246595.1 Mimoniades nurscia nurscia | reverse complement strand
AAGAGAAGAGAAGAAGAGATGGTGGTATCTTCCATTAATACGAATATCACACATATCATATCATACAAACCTTCTCCATATTCAATATTCCAATTTTCATAATAATCGGTGCAGTAGTTTTTAGTTCATCGAGGACATACTGACAAACATTCATTTTTATATATAAAGTCTAACGTCACTCAATTGTTATGCCTTCCCGGAACCCCTCCATTGACAGTTAAACTTTATACTATTGTATTGAAGTTCAAATTTACTTTTAAGTATACTCTTTCGTGTCTTTTGTATGGGCGTATAGAAAAGTATTGTTTTTATACTTTTTCAGATAATTTTTTAAAATTTTCTCCCCGTAACAACCATCCTCGTACTCCAAGGAATATTATAAAAAAAGAATTGGCCAAATTGGTCCAGGCGTTGTTGAGTTATGCGCTTACCAACGAATTTTGCGATTCATTTTTATATTATAGATTTTGTCACAACTTAATTGATTTGAATACTTCATGATTCAATTCGCATTTAACCCTTGCAGGTTAGTACCAAACTCGTTTCGTTTGGAAAGCGAAAACGCATGTGCATACATTACAGAGGCCTAAAAGTACTATTTCATTCACACGACATTCCCATCAGCCGCTATCCGGGGCCAGCTGAGTGCATGGTTTTCACTCAATGCCTTTGCAATTACAAAGATTGTGAGCAATTACTACATATATTAAACAATTATACAAAACATTATCGATATCTTATTTGAAATGTTACATGGAAAAAAACAATGATTATGTTAATTGTGACATACCTAGGTATAAGATTAATCATTACATTTTAACTTTTTATAAATTGTTAATTGTACCACTGACATTAGCAAGCCGAAATATTAAAATAGATGATGAAAATAAAGATTATGATGATTAAAAAATTTAAAATTAATAAAAAATCACAAATGGCCATATTGTTAGTAATAACACATTAATGTATTAGATTTTGACCTCTCGTTCGGGTCTGGGGTTCGATTTCATTCATGCACCGAAAACTTAAGAAAGGTACCTACGTGAGTTTTATTAAATGTTACTACTGGTTTAAAAAAACATTATAAAACCCACACATTTGGACTACCCCATAATATTAAGCCGTGTAAAGTCTGCTAACTGTATTGGGCTAGCGTGGAAGATTCTGGAATTTTCTAATATATTCTTATACGAGACATGTGTCTAACAGTGCGTTGATATAAGCAATGCCAGAGTCTAAACACAGAGTGTGACGCCGTGAATATCAAATAATATGACATATTTCTTGTGTATGACATTCCTATCATGTTTCGTTCCAGCATCAACCTTAGCGACACGTTTCCACTCAGTGGACGTATTGTGCGCCGCGCGCAGCCAGCACAAAGCATACGGCGCTGCGTGATACACATTTCATCTGTTTAAACACAAGACGTCGATTTTAATTATCATTTTCATATTACACAGTTCGAATTATACACACCAAAAAATGGAACTCACAAACTAACAATAGCTAGACAATATGAGAAGAGGTACCATGTACTCTGCTTATCTTATTATTTGAATTTGATATTGTTTTGTGCTTTTTTGCGAGCTGCAAAATTTTATACAAAAAGTACAAGAGTACAAAAGCTGTTGCATATATTGGGATATTTGAGCAGAATAAATTTCGTATATTTATGTTTACATAGGCCGAACATGATGACTATGCATATTTATTATATTTCTGGAAGATTATTAGTAATGTGTTCATTCGTTATTTGTTTAAATATGTTTGTTAAAAATACTTATGTTATCATGCCAGTTTCTTTACGGGGTAGCAACAGAGCGCCAAACATCAAACATCTCTACTCTTATGAACCTGATATGCTGCTTCTACATTCATCGCTCTCATCATTCGTGTTTGAATTTAGCAGGATTCTGCGTTTAAATTTAAAATATCCACGTCAAGTGTAAGGAACCACGCGTCGGTTCCAGTGCGGGTCGCCGAGGGTTGTCACAATGGACGCAGTTTCCGCGCCGCTGCCCAACGAGCCCATGGACGCGCCGACACCCCTAATGTCAACTCTAATGTGAAATCTAAGCATAGGGTTGTCAATAACCAAATGTTTATTTTACAGTCTCCAACCAAGAAAATGGAACAATCTTTAATTATGTCATATTTTATTAATTTTATATGTATATGCGTTACTTAACCCTTTCACTCTGAGAGAAGATCCGTGTCAATCAGTGAAAGGATAAAAAGGGTTGGAAGAGAAAAAGATGCTGTAAATTAATGTGTTATATTTACATATCATGGTATATAATGCAGAGTTCTAGAGACGATATAATATTTGTTATACCTCTACTCTAGGACTCGCCCTGGAACCGAGGCGTGGTTCTTGACACTTGATGTGAATACTTTATTATATTTAATTTGTTGTAATAAATATTACATCCCGTCTCAATAGTCCCCCGTTGCGGGTAGCGCCATTAGTAAGACCACCTATCCAATAAGGATAGGTGGCAGCACTGTCGCCTAGGTCGCATTATCGTCTTCCACAGGGCATTTTCGACATAACATGGTATTTTTTTGCCCTATTATGTCCTTATGGTGAATTCTGAGGTATGCGGATTTCCTGACAACATTTTCTTTCGCCGTAACATCCGCTGATAAAAGTGATAATCATAAAATGACTCTAAAAGTTGTAATTCTAGACTACTAATGTTTTAATTACTTTACGAGAGGGTTTTATTAATATCGTAAATATTCTATTATTATCATCAATATTTTCATATCATAACGCCAGGTCCATTACGGGGTATACAGAGAGCGTTGATTGTCAAATATCTACCCTTATTGACATAACGTGCTTCTAAAACATAATCTTTGAAAAATATATGTACAAATAATGTATGGAAATACATAATGAAATTAATGGTAAATATTAAACGTGACAGCCCTAAAGGCGGTAGCGTCGCGGCGCCCCGCCGGGCAACACGGGCCGGCTCCACGTGACGCGACACCTCTGAATGCCTCTCCTGTTTCAGCCCTTAATTATCTTGATAGGAGCGGCGGACATAGCGGCCTTGTTTGCCACCTGCCTTTTCATATTTTCCTGGTACTTGTACGCAGATATGTTTACGGGAATATTTCCGTACATAGTACGTTGTATTACTTAGATATGTATTTATTTAATCTGGCTCGCATATTATGCTTGTCTTCACTTGAAAAAAATCGCTTTTAATAAAAAAAATCTAAGGAAACATTTTTATGAATACAGGTATTGGTAATCATGAGAAAAGGCACACTGCAATTGTTCGAACATGTAGAGATAATGGCAGATGAAAAAATTATAAAACAGATAATGAAAAGGGAATATTGATATATGCAGGTGCCAAAGAAGATCAAGGCTTCTTGACCATATAGGTCAAATACTGGCTTATGAGATAGTTAGGAATATCCGAAATCAGCGAGCTTGTATGATGATAGTGATAAATGTAGAAGAAGCACGTCAGGTCTGTAAGAACTGCCTACCTGGTAAAGGACTTGGTGTAATAAAATAATAATGGGAAATATTTGTTGATTGTATTTTAGGAAATTATTACGGAGTAGATACGGAAAAAGTACAGTATATGTTAATGTATATAACACTTATTTATTTGTAAGGCGTATTTTAAGCATTGATAATAATGTCTAGGTAAATTTATTTTAAAAACTAAGAAAATGAAGTTTATACATGAATTTGAAGATGTTACATAAAATGTACCATATTTATCGCAATAGGTATTTATCATTTTACACACAATAATAATACGTTTTTATGTTCTATGCAAAAACATTAAAGGGTTAATAATATTTTAACGTCACTTATATATCATCGTTCGTTCCCTTATATATTCAGTACAGCCTTTAAAAATTCTTTTCAAATACACATTAATTCCCTAATTACAAGTTCGTTACGATCAAAATAAAAGTAACGTTTGGCAATTGGCGTAGCTGTTGTAAAACGGGCCGAGGGTATGGATGCAATGTGTCGTGACCAGCGATGTTCCGCTCCGTTGGTTATAGGCCTATTAATAGCGCCAGTGGCCATATAAAAATGTCTTTATATAAGACGTTAATTGTATCTATCGCTCACACACACAACGTTCTATGTTACATAGCAGTGTTTTAAGGTATGAAACCTTGTGTTATTGAGCTAGCAGCGTGTTTTATAAAAGTCGGTACGTGGTGGTGCGTAAGATCAATTTAATGTTTTGTAACTCCAACAGCATGAATAAAAAAAACCTAACTTCACGGTTGTAATCCCCGAAGAGGTAGGTAGAGGAGTGTAGTACACTCACACGTTTCACTAGCTACCAGTATGAATATTAATATAATTTATATCTGCTACTCAAGCACTAATTTTTATTGGACAGCTTTAATTTGACAAAAAAACAGGTAATTTGACTAAATAACATCACCTGATCGTGTGGTCACCAACTCTTATGGACACATTCAACACCAGAGTAGATACCTATGCGTTTCCATAATCGTACGGGAGCTTTCTATCACATCTCTCTTAAAGAGTCCCATTGCATATTGCATTGTTAATACTTCAAAATAACTTCCATCTTGAAAATGTGTAGTTAAGATACAAGTTACACGCGTTTACTTATCAACACACGAACACCGAGCGTTTCAGATATTATTTGCATTAATGATTAGAAGCGTATAATTTGCCCGATGTGGTCTACATTGACCGTCATTGCGTAGGTAATAAAGGCTATTTTAGGCTGCACTTATTAGTTATTCGGTTTGAAATAAAGAAAGCAATAAAAACAATACCATACGACTGTATTAACTCGTCAAACGCTAGGTGGCGTCAGCTGCCTAACATTAAAGCGCGCGCACACGACACCTTTTATAGCTTTTTCATATCACCAAGACATGTCGCGTGGCCTTTATTATTAAGCAAGCAAGGTTCAAAATGGATAGTGCCACCTATCATTGCGATGTGTACCCAATAGAATGGCAATAATAAAAATACAATAAAGATATAAACCGCGCATCTCCTGTGGCTAACCTAATGATGGCGTTGCTTTGATATCGCTCTAAACAAATAAAAACACGAATGAATAGAAACGGTATACGATTGTGTGTTTACGTGTGTAAAAGTGACGGTATATGTATGTGTGTGTTACACATGAAGATAAATTTTTGTAGCCTTTTTTTATAAATACTACATTCTGATTTCTCCAATATTAAAAATATTGCAGAAGTTGTCGACGTTGTTATAAGCGGAATTGATATGATATCAAATGAATTGAGATATCCACGGGATGGCCAGCATTCGGTAGGTGAAGTGAAAGAACCTCGCAAAAGTTTATTATTAGTATGATCTTCACAAAATAACTTTAGACGAATTATCGGCAGTAGATTTGTACGCAAATAACCAAGCTTACGATACTTAACGTTTAATTTTTTTTCCTTCCAACGTATATATATGTACGTATATTAAATAATTATCTTAAACAAACCAACCCCATAGCGGTGGAGTTAGTGAATCATAACAGGTGTAATAACAGCTTTTTTGGGTCTGTGTCAGTTGGCCCTACAATTTTATTGTGGAGCAATTAACTACGTTTAATATTCAACCTGTTGTTTAACAGTTGATTAATTAATTATCATCAAACTGCTGTTTGGGACAGTTGGTCAGTGAAAGAATGAAATTAATATAGAGCAAATGTGAATATAATGTCTGTTTAGGAGTCAACTGGTTATGGGCCTTTTGTTGGATATTGGTCGGCGCGAAGTTCGAAATTCGAAACTTGCCGAGTGTTTTGTATTTTTGTATTCGATTCTCGGTGAGGTACCTATTGTATATCTCAGTGAATAATTAAATGTCTTTACCGCGTCTTAGTATTTGGGTACTCGTCTACATTTGCGTTTTCACTTTTTTTTTTTTTTTTTTTCAATTAATGAATAATAAAATTACTCTGAACGGCATTACGAATTTTATTGTTCTCGAAATGTTTCGGTTCAGTTCTGTGTGACTGACAATATGAAAACTGTTCATATGTAAATGAAACTTTTTATTTTAATAGTGTTCTATGTACATATATGTATTCCATATTGGGACGTAAACTGATGAAATGTGGGAGTTTATCACAATCCTCTGCCTTATGCCAGGCGTGATGTTACGTAACGTTACTTCTAGAACACCAAAAAAGTAAGATACCTACTTAGAGCTTACAAAGTCAATAACCAGGAGAATTCTTTGTGAAATCCCGGCATCTAAGCGTAAAAGAAGCAAGTGGATCTGTGGAATACAGTATCACTCACTCTAGCGGAAACGATGTCGTGGCGCGCCGACACCGCACCGCGCGAGATCACACACTCTTGTAGCCCAGGAGACGGTTATATTAACTGTAACAACGTTACATGGCCTCTAATGCCCGAAGAGGTACACGCGGGACTGTACACACACACGTTTCACCAATTACGTTTACGTCCTACTTTGCAATACGTGTTCATTAAAGCTTACTGACATACACCGGACACGATTCCAGACTCCGCGCCACTACTATATGTAACATAAGTCACAAAAATCGAATGGTAGCCGACCCGGGAGATGTCATGTAAAGTCGGGTAGATGAATTGTTTGTGTGAAATCATTGCAAGAGTCTTATCTGTTTCGCCCGCTCGCCCCTAGTCTATACTCCTGCTAACTCAGCTCGCGATCCTATCAGGAGCGCCAATTGCCCGTGCCAAATGCCACTTCCCGATCCGCGCGCCCTCTGTCTTCGCCGGGGAGGAAACAAATGTCTTATCTGTCTGAACAAGCCTTCAAGTGATTGAATGTTTCCGTCGATAAAAGTAAGGAAAGTCTAGGTTGGATAATACTTTTCTAATACTCTACTTTTACCTAATATGCTATTTATTTATATAGTTGGTTTGTTGTAATATTTTTCTGACTATTTTGTCGTTCCACTGTTGGAACACGAGTCTCCTCTCAGAATGAAAGTATTAAGGCCACAGTCTACCACGGCGGCCAAGCACGGGTTGGCAAATTTCACACGCCTTCAGAGAACATCTTTTATGAACCCTGATATGCGCAGGTTTCCTCATAATGGTTCCCTACACCGTTACAGCAAGTGATATTTAAACACAAAACACATATTTCATAAAGAGGTACATGTCATGGTTTGAAGCCGGGCGTCCGGAGTGAAAGGCTGAATTTCAAACCACTTGGCTAACACTGCTTATTAATATTACTCTTATTATATTGTCATGCCTGATCTCCTATAGGATGGGTAGAGAACACCGAATTACAAATATCGTTATTCTAACACTTCTAACTTGCTTTTATAAAATCAAAGGTCACGAGCGCCAGACATCTCAAAGATCCTCAATTTAAAAATGTACCTTTAAATTAAGCATATGTTTTCCAGCAACTTAAGGAGGTATGTAGACATATCGGAACAGCGTGTGTCGGAACTAACGGCGCGTGTAATTTCAACTTTATGAGGTCATTAGGCGGCAGCAGGCGGACGAAGCGTAGTTTTTGTTCGAACGCATCACAATTAACCGTGAAACGATAATGGATTGTTCTCGGGCCCACTCCGCTCTGACGTGCTGTAGTACCCCGAATTAAAACGTGCGGGTATAATTGACTGATGTATGTGCTTGTAGACGTAATATCACGCTATCGTCCCCGAAGAACTAGGCAGATGAGTGTAGCACAATCCCACGTTTCACCAGTTAACTTTACGTCCCATTATGGAATAGGTGGTGAGCCTATTGCCATAAATCGGTCATATACAGAAACTCCTAGTTACTACTGGAAAATATAATTTAGAAAATTCCAATAACACACGACCCAGGATTTGAACCCAGAACCTCATGATCAGCACGTTTGCAACCAATACGACCAATGAGGTAGTTGTATATACTTGACTGGCCCGTTGGTGCAGTGGTTAGTGAACCTGACTGTTGCGCCGGGGATCGTTGGTTCGATTCCCACCCAGAATAAATATTTGTGTGATGAGCATAAGTATTTGTTGTGTCTGGATGTAAAAAAAATATCTAAGTATATATTTATATGTATATATGTAATTTATCAGCCGTCTGGTTACCATAACACAAGCTCTGTTGATGCTTAGTTTGGGATCAGATGGCCATGTGTGGAGATGTCCCAAGATATTATTAGATATTATTAGATATATCATTCTTTCTCAAAATCGGCGATATGAGTGCTGGAAGTTTTCAGAGAGACGGTGAAAAGTCGTAATATCAACGAGGACGCAAGTTTTGACTTTGCAAAACGTTAAACCTCATAAATATGACACTAGGTTTATTTATTACGTGTTGCAAAACATTGGATTCTCAAAGTGGACATTAAATGACAAGTTTGAGAACCTATGGCATAAATTAAGCTATTTCATGGTTTTGTATAATTGACCAAGCGTGTAAACATATTGTTTGGATAAGTTGAGCGGAACTATTGGGCTGTTGAAGGACAAAATGTCTTACTTACTTCTTTTAAGAGTTCTAGGGACTTCTATTCAATTATATTTATTTGTTAATACAAACTTGTTTAGGAAATAGACAGAATGCTACAGAATTTCAACTGTACTTAGTATATATTAAATGTCTATCGACTCGACTGCCTCGTAAGTCGTGTTCCTTGCAAGCGAGAGGTCCTAGTTTCAAATTCCGGGTCAGGCTCTATTGTATTATTCTAACTAAGAGTTTCTAGTAATCCTAACTACTAATTACTAATTATTTTCCTAAAACTATAATCACCACTCTGAGTATAAACTAACACATAGCCTTAATGAATCAGCCATTCATGATACATATTTATAATTCGTTTTCCCTTATGTACCTAAGTGTTATAATTACCAATCATACTACGTATTCGTAAAAATATTACTGTGCGATTAGTTATCATTATATATCAAATCATTACTTATGTTTTTACGATCTTATGACATCATTCGCTGTTTCAGTGGAAAGTGTTATTACATTATGCTAATATATAAAATGAACAATGTTATAACCATGTATAAAAATTTAAATTCAAAAATGGAACGATATAGCGTTCTTTATTTGTAAACGAGCTAGAGCTTTTGCCAGTCGCGCTGAATGTATGCTGATAGTTTCGTGGGTCCAGCTTTTTTACTGACCACCGAAAAATCGGCAGGAATTTTTTTTACGCAGTTAGTGCCTATACGATCCAATCTTTGATTTTTTTCGTTCGGTAAATACGACATGAATAGGCACCTTTTCGAAACTCATGTGAAATATGAAACATTGTTGAGTTCCGAGAGTTCTGTTCCTTGTCTTGCTTTTATAGAGATGTTAGTAAAATTATTTTATGAGTTTGCCGCTTTATTTCTTCAACTAAGTCTAGAATTAAGTTTTTTTTATGTGAGAGGAGAGCTCCCAATAATGGAGCGACAAATGACGTTGATGTTGTTCAGGTTATCACAAACATTAGAATCACTATACAAAATATAGTATTTTCCTTAAAATTTTATTTCATCAATATTGCATTATTGTTACTACATATTATTTATTAGGAAGTACATTTAAAATATAATTATTGATTAAATTTTTTTATTTCGAATTGCTGGTTGAAAATTGACCGAAGGTGGCGCAGGACAGACTAAAATGGCGAATCTTCTATTTGGCGAATCTAGGACGCCAGGACTCATTCCGAGTAGGTACTTGCGCCACCTTATTTAGTTAAGTTTAATTTGAAATATTTCGTCAAAAGGAATCACCGTTTCGATAGTCTTATGGTTCATTATGAAGTTAAATAAAGTGATTCGCGATTAATAAATAAGGACTTTTTTTTATTGAACAACAACAAGAATAGGGTTGCGTTTTACTTCTATCCCGCCTGATGGAAAGATGCAGCTTGAGATATACTCGTAGCACGCTTGCCTAGGTACTACCTCTTCACTATTGTCTTGAATACAAATACATACATACACACATACATATCTTTACGCCAAGTCCCTTGCGGGGTAGGCAGAGAGCACAGAGTGCCAAATATCTCTATTTTTGCACACCTATCGTGCTTCGTCCACATTCATCACTCTCTTCATACATGCGCGCCGGTTTCGGAGAATTGTCTTGAATAATTCCAGGTTACAGGAATCAAGAATAATAGAGATAATCTCCTAAGCACTTGAGTTGTTCGTTGTTAAAATATATCTAAGTAGGTATTAGGAGTGCATCGACAGCTTAGATGTCAAAGCTATACACTCTCAGACAGACACATATGTAATTAAATTTTGTTGTTAAAATTTTAACAAGCCAACGGCTTCATTATCTGCGTGCGTGAATAAGTAGACCGATGAATGCAGAAAAAACGCGTCAGGTATATGACAATAGATATTTGACACTTGGTACTCTCAATCTACCCTGTAATGGATGTAACGTGATGATACAGTAAACAACAAAAGCTGGCAGTACATTTTTCAGTGGTTACAAAAAAAATGTACGGGAAAATTGCACTACGATACAATCGCAAGTTTTCAAAAACTATGAAAGTCGGATTTGATTTTTTTTTTCGGAGCGGCCATAAAACGGTGCGGGCGGCGCGTGATAGCGTTGCGGGCGCTCCACGGATCACTTCTCCAAACCGAACCGATTTTATAAAGCCCATCGTCCATGCGAGTGCGTGCTAGATAAAGCTACGCGGAAAAATGTAAGCTGTGAATGTTGGTATTATTTTGTTATATTTCAGATGTTTCCCAGTTATATAAATTCATTTTCTGTCATTTTCTAGTAGTGGCTCGGAGTCTGGATATGTCTCTGATGTATGCCAATAGACTCACCACCTATTCCATACTGGGACGTAAACGTTACTGGTGAAACGTGGGTGTGTTCTATGTACATTCTTCTGTCTACCTCTTCGGGGATTACATGCGTAAGTTACATTTTTTTCTGTCATTAAACTTTTTAATAGTTTCTATTGACTTATTTCCTTTATACATTATACAAGGTATAAGACTGTAAACTATATTGTAACAAATTATTAGCGTAGTAACTGACTCTTAGGTCATAGGTCGCGCTTCTCAAGAGCCAGGGATCTCCGCTTAAATTTAACATATATTGTGGTCAATAAAAGATATTATCTTTATTCATAATTTACACTTCACTGAACAGCATTACCGGTTTATGTAGTATTATTTAGTACATGGTTTTATGTTGTCACGTTACGTTTAGTACCTATATGATGTTAAAAGGATTTGAATCCAGCATATAGGCATCTTCAATTTAGTTACTTGGGATTCTTCAAAGTAGGGCCAATAGGCTTTTCCTAGGCGTCCGTCCATATTACGAAGTATTTGCGTTATCTGTCAGAGACAATCGTGGCCAGACGTTCGCCTATCACTTAAGGTAACATATTGACATAACGTATTCTATTGATATTATTGTCATCTACATTATTATCCCGTGCTTAAGTACTTAAGTAATTAGTGTAATTGGTGTATAACCGTACTAATTAAATCAATAAATAAAATAAAATAACATAACCATCACGCCTGTATCGCCCCTAAGTTGTAGGCAGAGGAACGCAGTGCTCTCATTTTTCAACAGCCATATTAAACATCACATGGAATAAGCTGTGAGCCTATTGCCATACAACAAGTCTAGACTACTGGGAATTTCAAGTTGCCAAAATCCCGTAATACCGGAAAAGGGGATTAACTCAAATCTTCAGCTCCGTACTATAGCACCCAACATACTAATGTACAGTAGGTACATACAGTCTTATTGTATACAAAAAAAAATTACGTCTGTTCTTAAATATCTTCAAGAAAATAAATTTCAGTAGCTCGCCCTTAGCATTGGACGATCAGTTTAAACAGGATTTTACCTTATCACGACTGATAAAACTCTGTCACGGCTCCAATACGCGGCGCTCCGTCGCGCGCCATTTGCCCCGACATTATGCTAACGTGTGGGATTCTATTATACATGCCTCGGGCGAATAAAGAACGCAGCCAATCTGGTCTTCGCAGAGAGTATCTCTGGAGACGCGAAATGCAAATGAGATCGAGGTTTTCTTGAAATCACACTCGGTTTATTTCCTCATACTGTCTTTGTTAAACACATGTGGAGTTACTATTGTGTTTGTGACATTGCTCATTCCATTTTATAAATTATAACCTGCTTGCTATAATCCGAGATCCGGTTTTTCGAACTCATTAAGTAGGACAACATAAATTCTGTGCTCATGAAAGACGGTTAAACGTAATGGTAATCTTGAAAGTTTACCATGAAAGTTTACCATAAAGGGCTCTCCTCGCGACTGGGTAAAAAGGTAAATAATGAATTTATTTTTTTACCTTAATCTTAAACTTTTTTGGTTTGAGACTTGTGTACAGCAGTTGTATGCTAGTGATGATAATGTCAAACACGAAAAGGTTTGATTTGCCATGCGTTAAAGTATTAATAACTTAACATTACGCCTGTAATCACCGAAGACCGGGTAAAATACCGGATAAAAATTCAAACTCCGCGCCACTGCTAGAAATGCTAAGTTAGAAAACTCCAATAGTACCCGACCGAGGATTTGAACACAGGACCTTTTAAACGGCAGTCCAAACGCTTGATGCTTGACCAACGAGGCAGTCAAAATATCTTTTTGCCATAGTGTTTTTATTTCGCGTGTTACTAGAAGAAATCTGTAATACGAGTGAATATTTTTGAATTGAATCTAACAGTATAAATAACTTAGCGTACATCCTCTTCTTCATAAGCACAAATTTAATACAATAGCGATCAATACAATATGGATACTATAATTCAGACGCTGGCCTGACTGCTTGTTCAGTATTGCATAACAGCGATATGCGTAATATGTCAGTTTGACGAAGGTCACTGGATCTACCGCGCTGACGGCCGGACGCGTGCCGGAACACACTCATTTAAACGCTTTTTTTTCCTTTTGTACTCCCACTCTTGTTCCTTTTCCTGTCAGCGCGATGCGTTTACGAAAAAGTCGCATTTCAATAATATTAGAATTTACAAGTGGTGCTTGAAGGCAAACAAACGACAGTTTGTTACAATTGTAAAATGCATATAGAAAATTAGAATAAATTACAGATTGTTATAAATGCAAATTATATGCAAAACAATAGTAAATCACAATTTGTTACAATTGTAAAATGTATATCGAAAATTAGAGTAAATTACAGTTTGTTACAATTGCAAAATGTACATTTATAGTAAATAAAAGTAAGGGACAGTTTGTTACAATTGCAAAATGTAGGTATATTGAATAACAAAATATAATACTCTCTGCCCTAAAAATTCAATTCTTATTTGATCGATACAAATAAAAATACAAAATTCCTATAATTACAATACAAAACCGCCCACAATGAGCACAGAATATTTTATCAAGATACGTTAAAAATCACATACACACACACACAAACACACACACTTTCGACTGACCATTTTTTGGCCTGTATCGTTCAATATAACATATCAGTTTTCTACCGTGACATTTCAATAAGATCGTTCGCTTGTCAATTCGCAAATCTGCACCAGTACAGCAGATGTTTGTTCAGCGCATTCATAAAAATTATCGCAACAACAAAATCTCAATCCATACACCATAGCTAATTATATCCAGCGTGTAACAGTGTGTCAGAAAAGCATTGTACAGTCGCTCCTTTGTACTGACGGCATTACTAACCTAGTTTTGGGGATATTCGGCCAGAAAGGATCCTCGAGATATCACGGTATTTGGTTCCGAATGGAAGTTATGTTTTCTTTTGTGTTCCAGTGTATTAGCAAGCCATATTTAGTTACGGTAAACCCACTACGCAACGCTGGATGGGATAGTTTTTGCGATTATAACGAAAATCGAATTGTAAGACCACATTTCTGATTTTAAAATAACAAATGCAATATTTGTGAAATGGCAATTTTGGAAAGAACACGGTTAAATGTTTTATTAAGATATTTATTTTGAGGTTGGAACACATTAGGTCTGTAAGAATAGATATCTTTGGTATACTATATATCTCCCTACCACGTAGGTAATAATCCTGGCGTGATACGATATTTCATTGGAACGATAATAGCCTTAAAATATATTATTGGTGTACAATATTCATTGGGATACATTGACAATAATTAATTAGTGATATATTTCAGAAAATTCGAGAATAATAGTGGTTCATATAGAATTAATATGCTTTTGATCGATAGACCGGAAAAGAACTAGGTTAGCTTCATTTAAGGAAAGAAGCTACTGCTGCTGCTACTACAAGTACCACCACTACTACTACTACAAGTACCACCACTACTACTACTACAAGTACCACCACTACTACTACTACAAGTACCACTACTACTACTACTAATATTACCTGACTACCTCGTTGGTCGTGTTAGTTGCAAGTCCGACTGCCGATCGGGAAGTCCTGGGTTCAATTGCCGGGTCGGGCACTACAAAAATTTTCTATTTTAGATTTTCTAGAAGTGGCTCGGAGTCTGGATACTTATCCGGTATATAGTAATATAGGCTCACCACCAAATCCATATTGGGACGTAAACGTAACTACTGAAACGTGGACGTATTATACATTCCTCTGCCTACCTCTTCGGGGATTACAGGCATGATGTTACCTTCTGTTACTAATATTACTACTAGTGATACTACTAAAAATACTAATACTGTTAGCTACTATAAGCTAAGGTAAACATACATAGCTTTAAAGCACTTTTGTCCCGCGTTTCGAGTCCAGCTTCGCCAAAGTTTGACGAGCTAGCCGTTCAGTTATCGATTTAACTCGCTACATTCGATGCGAATTGTTTATTTTCACCAAATCGGACGGATGTAGGTTTTTGGGTTTGCGGTGTGTCTCTGTACAGTTAGTTGTAGGCGGTCGAATAAAAATGCAATACCCGATTTTTGCGTTCTATTTCCTATGCTCGGTGAGAGGTTATGGTTTTTTTTTGGATACGTTATCAAATAATAGAACAATATTATATATATATTTATGTTCGTACATATGTTACTCAATATTGAAAAGTTCGTAGAACTGTTCATATCACTCAATTCACTCAATTCGACGCTGTACATTGTCTAGTACTCAAGTACTATTCGTACTAACGTATTAGTGGTGCTTTGTTATACTTGACATTACAAATCTAAAGCTACTACAAAGCTATTTCAACAACGATTAAAATTTTCACATTTCAACGTTAAATTAATTCGTGCTTAATGATTGTAGAGGCGGTTATCGAATACATACCTACGTTGGGCCATGTTCGGTTGATTGAATAGCCAACGTAAAATCTATTCATAGCACAAAGCTTCGTTCAAACACGGCTAATGAACGCCCCTACCTACTCAGGTAATTCAGTTATATGTTCGCGGTGTCTTTTATAGGCTTTTTTTTCGAAAATTTATTAGCGCTACCTACATCGGTTTTTGCACCTTTTATTTTTGATCTCGTGGTCGTTTTGCACGAGGGCGCGATGCCTGCCCTTATTGCTGGATATCATGAAAGTTCATTTATGAAGGGGAGATGTGATTCAACGGTGTTTCATCAAGTAAATTCTACTGGTGATTATGATGATTCTGATTATAAAGTAATTTATAAAAGTAATATTGTAGAGTATCTCTACAATACTCTACATACGATCATTACGTCCCAAAATATGTAAGTCCTGTACAGTGATAATATAATCAGAGAGTTAAATCAGTTAATCAGCTGTTCAGTTATGTAATTACGCACTTTAATACTTTAGAATTTTAAGGGACATTCAGAATTCAGATGCAGGAGTGTCAGAGGTGTGGCTAATGAGACAAATATAAATTTTTGTTTAAATAAAGATTTAACTCACTCTGCCTTCGTCCACTTATTCCACTGATAGCCTAGTGGTTTAGAATATCCCCCACTCCACGAGTCTTGCACGGCTTAGTGTTCCCCACAATGTTTTCTAACGCGTCTCCGAACCAGCATTTGGCCATCATGACAAATGGAGGCTTTAGTTCTTCTCATTCTGACAAGAGACCCGTGTTCGTCAGCAGATCGCTAAGTCGGTAGATGCCAATAAGAGTATGATGCATATCTCTTTCAATGGTTGGGTGACTTAATGTTTTTTTATAATTACTGCCGAACGAGAGGTCCCGGGTACAAATCCGGGATCACGATTGGATTTTTCTGACTTAAATTTTCGAATGACACTTAGATATGTGCCCGGTGTATGGCAATAGGCTC
>DWFO01001327.1:0-16226 GCA_018246595.1 Mimoniades nurscia nurscia | reverse complement strand
AAAAATCGAATAGTGTCCGACCCGGATGTGAACCCAGAACCTCTCGATCGGCAGTCGCGGTTGCAACCAACACGATCAACGAGGCCTTCGTGATGTTGATCCACGAGTATTGTTTTGACGTGGTACAAAAATGTGAGGAAAACAGTGATTGACGAAATAATTTCTAATTACAGACAAGAGCTCTGTAATAGGTCTTCATGTTGCCACACATGCATGGTATACTGAGCACATTGTTTGATGCCATCCAAAAGACAAAGGCGGACGGCGGCGGCGTGCAGCGCAAGTGTGGCAGACGCGCGACAAACGCCGGTCAAAGGAGCAACTTCGTGCTAATTCGGCCGTTTGACAGCTTGCCACTGCACCCGACTGTTCCCCGCTATCAATATTTATTAGAGTCGCCTCCGGGGACAGTCTGCTGGCTGTTCACTCTCGCCGATTATTACAAACGAGAACCGGCATTATTATTACCATATTTTTGTATTCAGATAGTCTAATTTTAACTTGTGACAATCGTTTAAAAATTAGTGTAGAAAAAAATAACGAAAAACTTTACACAAACGAAATGTACTCTACGGAATATACTCTGCACTGGAGCTTATTTAAAATGCGAAAGCTCGGGTACATTTCACATTTGGTACATTAAACTTTATACGAATGTTGTTAAATTGAGCCTCTGGTTAGTTTGTTCTTTGCCAATTTTTTTCCTGTCCAGCCGTCGAGGACCGGGGAAATGGTTGTGGACTAGGTAATTGTGTTAAAACTTTCATCGGGAAGTGTGAAATTTTCTGAAAGCGGCGAGGCCAATGTAACCGCTGTACCTACAAGTTTAATTTGTTTTAAAATTGCACAGAAAAGAGAAATATAAATGAATATTAGAAGTTAAAAAAAGTTACATCACGTCTCTAATCCACAAAAAGGTAGACCGCGCAGAGGAGTGTAGTACACTCCCACTTACGTAACATCATGCTCGTAATCCCCGAAGAGGTAGGCAGAGGAGTGTAGAAGACTCCCACGTTTCACCGGCTACGTTTATGTCCCACTATGGAATAGGTGAGCTTATCGCCATGCACTGGGCTCATACATACATATCCAGACTCGAGCCACTACTAGTAAATTAAAGTTAGAAAAATAAATAGTGCCCGACTCGAGATTTAAACCTATGTGCTCGTGATCACCATCGAACACGACCAACGAAATAATCGTTGTACCTATATGAGTAGCCGCATAAAAAATACACTATGAAGAACAAAACGTGGATTCACTTTGTATTCTCTGCCAACAAGTACTAACGAGTAACTAAGATGATCGATTCAGGAAATTGATCACAACACATGTCAATAAAGGGAAAGGACTTGCGTCCTAGTTTGTACATGTTCAATATCTTAATGATGGAATTCAATATCTCTTACATATTCTGATATACGTATATATTTTTTGTGCTGTGGTCTTGTCGTTAAACACGCTTCCAATCCCACTGCAAAATCAGGAACATCAAACGTTAACCGTCATATCTGAATGGATAGACATATTTAACACTCAGTGCTCTCTGCCTACTCCGTAAGAAACCTGGCATGACAACATAATAATAGAAGTAAGAATAAATAATATTCCCTGCATCTCACAGGAAACCTTCGTAGAACATTGCAAGTAGCACAATCTCAACTATTCAGGATTGTATTTATTAATAATAAAATAAACCATCGAACTCAATCATCGGGTGTGGGTCACATCGCGGCAACCGTGTTATTATGTACGTGTACATGTGTGTCACAATATCATCTACATGGAAGCTCAATTAAAAAGCGAGGTACATAATTCATCACGCCATAGAGCGCAATCTCTACGCCACGGCCACGAGCGTGTGAGAGACTGCTGTGGAATACTAAACGATACTCGCGAGTCGCGAGTTACACGTCGCGGGCACTAGCACAGCGTGACGCAGAAACTTTAAAACAAGTCGCTACAAGTACATGGTGCTGACGGCACCTACTTGAGATGATTAAAATAGTAATAATGTTCAATATTAAGGGACCGTGCGTTGCTCCAATTTTATAAGTGATCCTGACCATTGAGCTGGGGCTCGTCAGCTACATTTCCGTTCAGGATAATTATTTGGGAGACGAACCCAAGAATTTTCTGGATTTAGGCTTAAAATAAAAAATATCTACCAAAATATATAGTTGTATGTATTTATGTAATTTATCAGCCGCCTGGTTACCTTAGAAGTTTGCGTTCAGATGGCCACGTGTGGAGATGTCCCAGGACAAAACAGATAAGTTAACAAACTGATGTGAAAAATTTGTACCTAATTACACATCACTATGAAGTTTAACTTCAAATGTGTTAAGCGTCGGCGTGCTATACTAGATAGAATTGTATAAACCAGATTCCTTTCCATAAATATACAATTTATCAAACTTATAGGTAGACACTATCTCGGAATTATCTAGTAAGTAAGTAAGTAAGTATGGGTCATAAACAGTAGTCTAATATCCATTTAGGTGTTTTCAATGTCGAACCAAAACGTGAATACAATAGGCGAGCAAATCCAATTGTTATTCCAAATGAAACATGGAAACCGGTCAGTACATACCATTTACGGAATTCCATACAAAAAGCACCACTTTAAAATCTTATAAATCACGTAAGCCGCTAAATACTAATGGGTGCTTCGATATTTCAAGACGTTAAGAAGTCAATATGAAAAATATTGGGACTTTATAATATCGGTCGTCGGACGTCTTAAAAAATTTCCAAACTAATGATACTTACGTATGAATTATTGATGAAGCGTTTAATGCGGCGGCTTATTACGACGCGTTCGTTACGAGAACGAGCCGCCAACATCTATTATCACGAATGTAGAAGATGCGCGGCGCGACGTTGACGAGCGCATACAAGTACACGGAAGCGGCGGCTGTAGCAGAGTAACAAAACGCGTGCTACTGCGGGGCGCGTCCTCCTCGCGCCCGCCGCTAGCGGAAGTTGTTATTACGAAAATATATGCAAATTACCAGCTCACACACATGTATGCCTCACTCAATCAGTTTTTTGTTCTCCGTGCCGATGGACTCGTCATTTGCATCTGATTATTGAAATGCTTTAGAAATGTCGAAATTCAATCGCGTTTGCCGCCCCCTCGGGCGGAATATGAATTAATATTTCACGACATAGATTTCTATTGTTTTTCTCAGATGAGCAACGATTAGATCGGTAAGTTCGTAGTTGAGCAATAGAAATGCGCTTTTTAAAAGCTGAACTCTTTTCGCCTAAACTAGTGGGAAAACGAGACATTTCAAATGAATGTACTAAGCGGGATGTGATTCGGTATAGCTTTATAAACAGTTAATTTAACTTAAGCAGCGACCATATTAACTTTCCGCTCTCCGTACACCGAGCATACAATTATTAAGTCGACTATAATAAATTTCGTGGGAAGCTTCCTACCGACGGTTATTTTCGTGATGTACCGTGGGCAGCATGTGTAAGGTGTATATTGGTGTGTGGCGGTGGGATGATAAAGTTATTGAAAGTGGTAATAAGATTAACGGCGTGTTCGGTGCGCGTAAATCACGATGCATTACGTGTGCGACGACAGGGGGCTCGTATCGCATTACACTGGACTAATTGTAGCGCGCGCTCTAGCCGCGCCGCCGAGACCGCCGCGCCTCGACCGCCGCGCCGCGCGCTGCGCCTGCGCACGCCTCGCTCCTCCTGCCATCTACCCGACAAATATAGACATTTTATTACAACATTACAACCTCTGTTGTCAGCTTTCTCGATCAGCTTTCTTTGTTGTTCAACATCAAGTAATCAGCATAAAATAGCAATTTACAACAGTAATACATAAAACTTACTTTTAACACACAGTAGTTTGTTAAACGCACAGTAGGTTTGCAGTGAATATTACACGCCGTCTAGAGTAACTTGTTGTAGGACACGAACCGTGATTGCGAACGTTAAACACGATCGCAATACAAAGTATGCTTTTTACGAGCGTTTAAGCCCGACGTTCATTTTAATATCGGTTAAAAACATGAAGTTGCGATGGTTACCGCGAATCGAACGATAAGGCAGTTGAATTACAACCTTTGCATTGCCTTTGAGTAAATGGTATGCGTCATTATCGGCAAGTGTAACGAGCGGGCCCGGATCGCAACAAATCATCGCGGGCCCCGGTGCGCCCTGTCGCTCACTGACAAAATTAATTTCCCGTAAAATCGCTTAAGCGATCTATCTTTTTCCGAGAAAAATAATATTCGGTGCTGCGAGCGCAATAATAATTCCTTTTGTACGTGAAAGAAACTCTTAATCTGCGGCCCACAGACGTGGCTCGCCTGTTTATCTCAATACGGATCCGGCAAGACTAACTACCGGATGCGTGATCGTAACTTCCAATTTTTCTTTTTATAGTAGGTACACAAGGCATCGTATCCGAGCATTAAAAATAGCTTATATGGTAGAGTAAAAGTTATGAGACATTCAATATGCCTTAATTGATAATTCAATACTTACACGACTTAAGTGATAATTACAACATGTTGTCTTAATCGATAATTCAAACTTAAGTACAAAAATTTGATTATTCATTAAGTAAACAAACAACAAAATTTATATACAAAAATGTGCTTATTCATTATATTAGTGTTTTAGTCTGATGTTATAAATGTGACATAACATACTTCATATAGGTATGACTATACATCATCGCGCCAATTGCATTAAAACCACCGAATGCCAAATGTCTGTTTCTTTACAGACTTGACGCTCTTCTTCTACATTCATCATTTTATCCATACACTTAAGATAATTAACTCTGGTGTAAGAAAACATTAACCAAGTGGAAACTAATTATTATTAAAAGTCCGTATAAGGAACGTACCGTGCACAACGACGGCCATTATTGTACCGTTACGACGGACTCGCACTTTTTAGTGAGTCGTCAAGTGCCTTTTCAATAATATCATCGACCCAAAGTTACTCGCCATTTAGACAGGCGGTGTACAGGCTGATCTAGTTTTTGCTCGATCTACAAACGAAGGTCGTCTCCAGCTAAGATGTAGAGCGTGCGCGTTTGTAACGAGCTTGTGGAAGTTTTTCTTATCAGTACGAATATGGAGCGAGCACATAAGTGTACGTACATGGTGTAGTCTTCTGCATTTATCTATCTTTAATTTTATACATGCTTCCCATCAGCGTGATCTATTGGGATAGCATGAACATTATGTGATCTAATGGGACAATGATGTAGATGTATTTTATGTAGATGAGCCTTAGTCAATAGCAACCGTGTGTTGTAATAGTTATTGGCATTCTTTAGTATTCAATGCAATGAATGACATTCGATTTAGCGTATTCCAGTAGTCGGTGAAAGCTTCAAACCGTAGTTTAGACAGTGCGGGGCAATGCATCGGATAACACCGACCACGGTCCACTAGCGACGGTCCATCCTCTCTATTCAGCGGCTAATAACATTACAGTTGAGGTTGCTGTCGGTAACAAGCCTATGCAAAATCTAATCTCTACATAAAATCCAATAAAAGGTTATGACTAAATATAAAAAAAACCGGCAAAAATCAATTCATTTGTTTTCACTTTCAAATCAATACATAAAATTACTATACTATGTAAAAAAAGTAACATCACGCCTGTGATCCCCGAAGAGGTAGGCAGAGGAATGTATAACACTCCCACGTTTCACCAGTTACTTTTTTTACGTCCCATTATGGAATAGGTGGTGAGCCTATTGCCATACACCGGGCACATAACGAGACTCCGAATCACCACTAGAAAATCTAAATTTAGAACATTTAGTAGTACCCGACCCGGGAATCGAACCCAGGATCTCCCGTACGGCAGTCGCGCTTGCAACTAACACGACCAACGAGGCAGTATACTACACTATATAATTGGAGTAAATTATAAAAGTGCGAAATATTGGACCCAATCTTTTACCTAAATAGACTTAATGCATTAGACGCATGGAGGTTACCGTATTTTATTTTTTATATGTAGGTACTGTGCAACAATGAACATCAGACGCGATGCGGTTACTGGGGTGGTGGCATATAACATTCGGTCCGTTTTAAGCACGGCACACCGCGCCCGCCCCTACATACATCTGATTTCTTAAATAAATTAAATACTAAACATTCAAACTAGACTAAATAACATAAACCTCTTAAGTATTTCGAATTAAAAAGCAACTATGAAATAGACTTTTATAAGTATCCATCAAGATACCACTTAAAAGTGCGCGTAAGATCCCATCAAGAATTATCGCTAATTATTCCATTTGAGTAGAAGCTGTCGAATGATATCGGTCCATATTTCACAAACCTGGCAGACGCGTTCTAGTTATGGCTCGGTGAAGACTCCAAGGTACAAGAGGGCAAAAACTCACCTATCAACTATTCTTGGGAAGAAATACCGTCATTTATTTAACTCAAGCATATATTGTGATCCGAGCATTTGCATGGAAAATAATATTTTAATGAAGTTAACGAAAAAAAGTGTTTTAATAGTGTCAACATTGCTGCCTATATCATTTAAATGCGTTTGTCACTGCGCCATGACTGAATACGTTCGCATATTTTTCCTATACGAGCACATAATTACAAGTTCTATTTTTGTAAGGAACTCATCTCTTCAACCAGTCTTTCAAGCTATAATTTGATGTAAATTCTTAAAGCAATACAACCCGGTAATAGCGCGGTAATTAAAACATAGAGAAGTTTTATCGAGTAAAAGAAGCTATCGGTGGAGCAAAGTGCAGTTGCGGCTAGGGACTTTACACTGATAATGAAGTCGTTACCAGCATCGGAGTCCTGTTTCCCCGGCGTAGCAAGAATCAAACATAATCCGACCAGCTCAATTAAAATTCTAGGCGAAATACATTGGACACGATAAAGTCCAACGGCATTATCGAGTTTGCAAGTTCTCTCAGAGCAGCGGATATCAACGCGCGCGGTGGATGAGCTTGATTTATGTTCGCCAACAACATTAAATTACATCTAGATCGAACATCGCTATAAATTACTGGTCGCATTGTAAATCTGCCGCGTGTATCGACGGTCAAATCATGTAGCCAAACTATATCATTCATTGACATCGCTCGCGGCCGGCCGCCTCGTGTGCCCTAGGATCGGCTCCGCGGATAGCGACGCGAATGTACATAAATGTTTGTTCGCATTCATTATCGACGTATCGGATGTGTTAACAGATTGTCGGGGATTACTGAGAAATGGACTTCGGAATTCGGAAAGCCTGGATTTGACGCAAAGCTAACGGTTTACGCTCAATTCTAGGCGTTCAAATTTGGAATTGGCAGTGCTATGCAATTACAATTCGTATAATGTCGTCGTTGTTAATTACGAACTTTCAATGAATCTCAGCATTTTTGGGATAACACATTTTTTTAATGTAGGTACTGTTTCATTTATTACACGCCATAAAATATCAACACAATTGCCTGCTACAAGAGTATTGAAAACCACTATGGAATAAGTGGTGAGCCTATTGCCACATATCCAGACTCCGAGCCACTACTAGAAATAAAGTTACTTATTACGCCATAATTAAGAACTTTTTTCGACTCCTTTCCCATTTATCCTACATACATATTTGAGCATACTTGTCATGCAAGCATGCGTTAAAGATCAAACAAAAATCAATATTTATTACAAATAAATCGTTATTAATAATATCTACATAGTATCATTACCCAACATAATATTTTTACGCGTTCCGAACTCAGGACCCCGCGGTATGACGATGAATTCTTACTCACCAGATATACATAATATCATCGCTACTTATTATTTGCGAATGATCTTACCTTTTCCTACAATCCAGCCTTATTTTCGTTAACTTAATAAATAATTGTTAGTTATTCTTTTCATACATTATATGCGAAGTAATTCATACATAATAACTATGCGAAGTATTAAAACTTTCTTGTGTGAACATTTCTGTAATGTAATCAACCATACTTCACGAGTGCGAGTTGCAGACGTCATGAACAACTACGGAGACTAAGGTTTCTCAATGACGTTTTAAATTTAATATATTTAATCTTAAGAGCACATACCTTCACAAAGTTTTTGTTGCAAGTACCTGCTAATTTTGGACAATAAACGTTCAAAGTATAAGAAATAATTCAAAACCACTAAGCTATTACAGTTTACTGTTTAAGCATTTATTTATCACCTTTTAATTTAAGACAATTAGTACTCCACTAGACGATATAATAATTTGTTAATGAGGGAAATTTAAAAGACCATATTTAGCTATCGAGACCAAACAACAAGCATTTACGATCATTATCTAATATGCAACGCGAGAACTCGCAAGGAGCGTGCGCCGGATACGTACACTAGTACAGTGTCCCATCCCATTAGGTGTCATTGCGATAAAGCCGGTGACACACAGTATTTTTAAACTATATTTTATTCTTAACACGACATGGTTGATAAACACAATACTTGGATTCTGCTAATTACATAATTAAATTAGTCTATCTTATTCTAAAACTTTATCATTAAATATGTCAATCTTATTCTAAACCTTTTAAATCTAATTCAAGAGTAATGAGCTCCGAACGTTTAAACATTCTAGAATTTTGCGGAGTTACCGCAATATCAAGTTTATGCATGAACTTAAATGGTATAATTCAATAGCATGTTTTTATTAAATTCTACTATGGAACTATGGAACAAACTGCACACGTGACACGAACGCGCAAATAGTACGAGTGTAATGTGTGCCCTCGTGGGGTTTATGGAACTTGCAGATACGTACATATTAAACGCACGTGAGCAACGCCGCAAACGATAGCCGGTTAAGTGGCCTTATTAACTAGCGTCGGCCCGCGGCTGATTGCCGGATAATCATTTCGATGTCCGCACAAACGTAAATAATAAGCGGCAGCCGTCTCACCATCCCAGCTGTGATCTGCTTGAACATTTGCCTTGATATGACGATTCTACTTTATTAACGTCGACTCCCCAAGGGCTATATATTATTTCGTTACATTGAAAAATATTTCACTCCGCTATTTTGTAACGAGGTGAAATCGATAGCATCATTTACACCGTATACCGTACATACATAGAAAACTTGCTAAATTTACAAGTAATTTGCAAGCGGATCCGTAATTTCTTAATTCATTAAGATTGTTTTAGTCTTACTCTGTTCGTATCATAACTATTCCACGATTAGGTACCTATTTGTATGTTCAAATGTTCATTATAGTATGTAGGTACGTATGGATAAACAAAAGAAAAGCATTCTGTGAAACTAATTTATACTAATGAAATACATTAAGGTTTAAAAAGTCCATTGCGTCGTTCAGTAATCACACAACGGGTACCCAATTAAATTGCTCGCATTCGTTGCCTCTGCTCTATCGCTATGAAGCTATATCGGCTATATTTGCAACCTGTGACAACCGAGCACTGAAGTCGTGCGGTCAATCAGGATGTTTGTCTTTGCTAATGTTGAAGGGAATAATGTATTTGAGCAAAGTGGCTATTAGTGTCAAATATATGAAACTTATTGCCACATCATTCGATACGATGACGACCACGTGGGCGAAATAGTAATGCAACGGTTCCTTGTTTAAGTATCGATTAAGTCATATCGCCTGCTAGGGCGGGCCGCATAGGACCATAATGTCTACTAAACGGTGACACAAGTATAACTCAGTACTAAAACTCCGTAGGAGATATTTTATCTTCCTGTTGGCTGAGACATGCACCGATAATGTTTAAACAACCTTCGATGTCATAAGTACATCTAGTTTAGTTACATTTCATGACAGTGCAAATGCGAGTGCGTCGAAGTGATCTTAAACTAAACAAGAGTTTGAAAGCACAATAATAATGAAAAACACGTTCTTGAAAAAGTGACGATGCAAATAAAATATCATTATGTACTATAAAGTACCTCGAATTTGTTGAAATATTTTTAAATCCAATCAGTTATCTAGTCATATCAATCAATAATTAAAAAACGCTTAAAAATAACATAAACATGGAAAGTATATTTACAGTAGGTACAACAATGTTGACAACCGAATAACCAAATTACTATGTCACTTGCCGTTGAAGCGACCGCAGCTGATGTCCAAATGCTTTGTGAACATGAACTATTTAAGCCCATTCAAAGGGTTATCTAATTAAGCAATGCAATGTTCACCAATTTATACAACGACCCGCGTCGTCCCGCGTTCTATTAATTAACACCACGCGTCAAACGTTCACAACTCGAATTCCTTTGGGTGTTTTCGTAACGATACAGTTGTTTAAGAATAAAACCGAATTCAGGTCAACAATTGTTCCGCAACAAATTATCTGGATTAATGGAACTATAAAAGACGCATTTAACTACACGAGTGTCTTATAATCTGTGAGCACTTTGGAACATTATTATTACTCGAGTTTAAAACAGTGAAGTTCAATTTTTACAACATTGTTAAGTTTAAAATGGGCGCGAACAGATTTTGGTTTTGAAAAAGAATACAAGTCACTTTTAGTAATTTTGTGTAATGAGAAGTAAACATGGGAATATAATATACACTAATATGTATATTTAAGAAAACATGGGCGGTGGAGATGACCATTATTCGCATAAGGAAAAGAAGAAAATATATTTCCAATATCATTTTTGTAAAAAAAACAACACAATTAACAATTTGTATTCGCGGAAGATGTTTGACACGTTCAATAAACCTATTTTGTTCAATATATGTAGTTGAAACATAAATACAAATTTATAGAACAAAATATAATTGCAGAGGCGAGTTTAGTCTTCTAATGTGGCACTAACGCGTCATCTCAAAAGCAATCCTATAACATGCAGTGTATGATGTATAATATAGTCGGCTACAAATGGGTGACCGTTAAAAATAAATTATAAATAACGAGCGGGCAATAAACGAGCTGTTCGCAGGTCGGCGATGCGAGCTGATAAATCACGAGAGGCCAGCACACGCCGCGGTGCCGTGAGTCGCCGGCGAGAAATCCGATGACCTATCTGGAACATTTTTTAATGTTAAAAATTTTACACATACCTGTACCTACAGGGGGTTTCATGTGCAATTTTGTTACGGGAAAGATTATTTTCGAAAGTAACATTTTAATATTACCAGTCCTGATTATTCAGAGCTATTTTCTTCTTAATTAGATATGTGGAAACAATACTAGCCCCACATAAATTACGATTTATATATGCCTGAATTAAATATAGACTGCCTCGTTGGTCGTGTTGGTTGCAAGTGCGACGGCCGAACGGGAGGTCCTGGGTTCGATTCCCGGGTCGAGCACTACAAAAAATTTCCAATTTAAATTTTCTAGTAGTGGCTCGGAGTCTGGATATGTGCCCGGTATATGGCAATAAGCTCACCACCTATTCCATCGTGGGACTTAAAAGTAACTGGTGACACGTGGGACTTGAAAGTAACTGGTGACACGTGGGACTGTTCTACATTCCTCTGTGTACCTCTTCGGGGATTATAGGCGTGATGTTACTTTAAATATGTATTATTATTTTTTTGTAAAGGGCAATTATAAATAAGGACTCCTGAGCTGTGAAACATTCTAGCGGCCACAGATCGCCAACTAACTATAAAGTAAGCCAACCATAGACTGGACATAGAGTACCTGAAGACAGTTAGTGACAACAACCACAGTTTAGTTACAGCTTCCATATATCAACGTAATATTACGCCTGTGATCCCTTAAGAAATAGGCACAGTAGTAAAGTAAACTCTCAAGTTCTATCAGTAAGCTTACGTCCTACTATAGAATAAGAATTGAACCTATTGCCAACACCGGACACAAATCCAACACCCGAGCCACTACCAGTAATTTGGTAACTAGGCCGCAGCTGGCCATCTGAGGTACTACCTGTCCTCACCAGTGGGACATACAAGATTACGAAGAATCGAATGTGGTAACTGATAAAATACAAGGAGCCTGTTGACACAAAGATAACGTTTACGCCGCGTTACTGAGCCATTCTGGAATATACAGTGTTTCAACTGTGCTACAATGTAGAGTCGACTCTACACTTCGGGAGCCCCAGTATTATGTGACGTGTGGTCTATAAAGAGCTAACATTCCCACTCAAGTGCGCTTTGTTGTAGTCATGGATACATTACGTATTGAACAGATGACAGCGGTACCACCTTTGACAGGTGTCGCAGAGTGACAACTGTATTTCATTCACTAATGTCAAACACTTGAAATTTACGTGATGCTGGTGGCGATGGTGGTGACGGTAGAGGAGGTGGTTGTGATGAATGTTGTGGAGGCTGTGCTGGGTGCAGTGGCGGTGTTGCAGCCTGTGATGGTGATGACGGATGTAGTGTGCTGGGTATAGTAGTCGCGGGGGTGATGAGGATGAGACGGACCACCGTCATCATCCTCATCACCGCCAGGTTCACAACCAGATAATGGTTGCGCTGATTAATACTGACAAAAGTATCTCAATGGTTTTAACGGCGTATAATGGGAAAGAAATTCCCATTATACGCCGTTAAAACCACCGGGTACAGCTAGTTATTGTTATATCGGGCTGAAAATAACTTGACCTATGTCTTGTGGACACACACACCTTTTTTTGACATATTTGATTTGTGTTTACGTATTATAAACGTAATATTTGATTTGTATTTACATAATATTGAAACCTTTCTCTAACTTGACTGAGACTTTATCGAAGGCTCTGTAAGTTTTTAAGCATTTGTTATATCAAATAGCTACAATTAGCTATATATTACATATCTATAAAGAACAATGAATAAAATAATAAAATAAATTATTTTACTTAATATTTTTACTTGCTAAAATAAAAAAATTACGAATTCAAATGTTGACGCGTTTACGAGGTCAGTTTGCGGCTCCGCAGTTGGTCACAGCACATCCGCCAGCTCACACAATGGACACGGTTAGCAACAATTGCGTCAATCGGCGACAAAATAATCATTTAATCTTGCGGAATTAATTCACTCATATCTGCACGGTGACCAATCACGCCAACAAACAAGAATACAGACATGAATGAATGTGTTAAATATGCAAATACCGGATGTAACAAAGCTCACTTCACTGCTGTTTTTAGATAACAATAATAATAAATATTTAAAATAACACGATCGAATGATGCCTTATTCAGATTTCCTTTAATGTTTGCAATCGGATTTTTCCTGGACTATATCATGTAGCTACATCTAACAGATGGTAGAACGGTGACCATTAAGGATTGCGGTAGTGCATTTGTTTAAGCGATGCACCACTGCCATCGCCGGATTAATTCGGATTATTTATAGCGTACGGTTCGAATCAATTAGAAATAGAAGGAGTTAGTGGTGCAGCCACGCTTTATAATTAGTGATGCACAAACGAAGTGGCTTCGAAGGAATTAGGTCGACGCAAAGTGTGGACGGGCGGGCGGGGCGCGCGGCGGTAGGAATTCGCGTAACGTTACGTCAGCGGGCGTCGGCCTCGCATCGGTCGCTGACCCGCGGTTATCTAGCGGATACGCGGTCGCACGCGCCCTGCACGCAGCTCCGCACGCAGTGACAGCACGCAGTGGCCGCAAGCAGTGGCCGCACGCAGTGGCCGCACTCAGGTGCTCGCCTCCCGCCCTACGGATGAACCCTGTACTTAAGTGAGAAGCATAAGTTTCATTAAACTTCACTATTGATTACACCCTAATAATGGTTTTAATTCACATTCTTGCTTATATTCTTAACTCAGAAGCCAAATAAAAGGAATTATCAACCGGTTTAGTTTCAATAAGAAGCTTTTAAACTTAAATAGGTAATGAACACTCATGCCATTGCTTTCTTGGCTAAACTTTGCACAATCATAATATATAACTTAACCGTGTATGATTCACTTAAATTAATAACTACATTGATAATAAACGTATAATTCTATTTTTAAACAATTCTTCATAAGAAAGTCAATATAATATGCCTAATAATTGTCCTATTTAATCAGCATACGTTATTGTTTACCTAGTAAATGGCCAAGTTGGCAACTTCTTATAACATGTCACGCAACGTGCTCGAGGTTATCGACCTGCTTCAGTATCTCACCTCGCCTTCAAGGCACAACTCTATACATAGGCAGGTATGCATTGTTCCAAACGGGAAATAATACGGTTCACTCGATTTGCGGCCATATACACATATTGTGCTGGCTGACTAAACGAATTACAGTTCCTTAACGTTTTTGTTTGAAATATATTTTATGGTTAATATATACCAGGCCAGATGGCTAAGCCTCGTGGTTATGTCATTGTCATCATCAACCGTTCGTATTGTCGCATCGTTGGACATAATAAGTTTACTTCCAAATTGGGAAAGGCTAAGGCATTAGACTATCAATGTGACCCTTTGCGTTTCGGAAACTTCTCACGCCTCAAAGTTATAATTATCTATTGAGTTTTTTTAGGTTTGTAGGTTTTCTTACGAATTTTGGATTGGACATGGTAACAAGTATTCTATAGTACCTATATAGTTTATGCATAGCTAAAACTTTGATTTGTACTTTGCATTCAACATCTACATATATCAGGTCCGAGAAAGAATACGTCCCCGGGATATCAGGGTATCGTAGCAGGCGACTGAACACAACGCTGGTTGATCGCGGTACTGCGCAGTCTGTCTATTCCCGGCTAAATTCCCAGGCGGCCTGCAGGCTATACCCGACCGGCGCGGCGTGCTCAGCGTGGAGTTGGGTACAAGCTGCCAGAAGAGGCCTGTATATAGCGGCGAACCGACACTGACTAATGATAATGACGATGTTCATTTTAAAATTAAATCTATCGAGATCACCATATATTTAAATGGTACTAGTACTAATAAGAAATTTACGAGTCTATCTTATTAACTACACTCACACAATCTGTACTAATGACATTAAGACTGTTATTTAGACTATCCTGACTATTCCTACAGTCCTGTCCGAGGTTGCTTGCAGATGTCTCTGGATTCCACCTGTGACTACTGCATGCTCGTTTCAATAGCAATAAAGTAGTAGTCACAAAGTTATGTGAGTAACATAGATTCGTTTTAAAAAGAACTAATATCCGTATAGGTACCATTGTTACATGTCGTTAGTACGAAATGTTTCAACATGGGGCAATCCCCACCATAGCGCCGTTCACAGTTCGCATCTAGTTCAGCCTCGAGTTACAGATGCAGAATTTTAACGAAGACTGCAGCGAGAGCGGAACGAAGCCGGCGCTGTGTGCATTTATGAGTAGGTGTAGGAATGTAGGAGTGAAAGAATATACAAGTAATATCATAAATGTTTTTGGATGTGCGTGGGTCCGTCCTATCTGCGTCCGACGCAATTGCAGCGTTAACTAGGCTTCCAGTTTTCTCTCAGTACGAGGTTATTAGGAAAATGGTGACGAGGCAGAAAACCATGGATACTCGTGTAGGTATTTCGCAATGGCCAGGTGATGTTTTGTATACATTTATTTGATGTACATTAACAAATGTCCAGTGCGAAGCTAATTTGTTCATTCCAATAATCATTGGTCTCATATTAAACGCAGCCTGCACAGCCTGCAGTGTTGTACTGACTATTCCACTATATAATGAAACACTGAGCTAATAAAAGCGTGTATATGAACAATATGAAGAAAGTGAGGAGTGTAAATGAAGAACATCCATCTGGAAGGATATAAATAATTTGGTCTCGGTGATTTCTGTCTACCGCGTATGGGAACTGGAGTGGTAATATAATATTTATTATAGCACATCGCCACTTCAACCAAGCTATTTGTACAATTTATTGTAAGCTATTACAGAGAGGGTATTCGTTCACGACGAGCGCGTCATTGTACGATGATGGTATGTCATGCATTCAGTTTGAAATAATGCCAAATTTTCATTGTATACGTTTTTCGATAAATCTATTCTAAAATAGATAGTTTCCACACAAATATCACCTGCTATTTTTAATGTGACTAGTTCTAGACAGTTAATATAATGCAATAATAATATGCACATATGTACATATAAATCTTTTGCTTATATCCTTAATTAAAGAAATTTAGTATACTCTTCTATTTTATATAATTTCTACTCTTATTTGTATATTTCTTATATAAATCCTTACTTTTACTATTAAGATCATTATTATTAATAAACATATACATGACCGTAGGCAAATTCGTAAATATTTATGTATGTTCTACTAATAAGT
>DWFO01001326.1:0-16229 GCA_018246595.1 Mimoniades nurscia nurscia | reverse complement strand
GGGAGCGTATGTCCAGCAGTGGACTTAGAAGCTGGCGCTGGTGATATGAACCGAGAGAACTGTCTCACCTACGTCGTCTAGTAGTTCATTTATGTATTATGTTCTTTTGTCAACCGTGCAATAAGAATTCCAAACTCAGTAGGAGTGATTTATTTGAATGCTGTTACGAGTAAGTGTGAATCATGATGATGATGAAGAAGAAGTGTCTAAAAAAGCATTCATAAATAAAAAACAAGGCAACGTAAGTCACAACAATTAACAGATACACTTTGGCTATGGGCGGAACCTATGTATATTACTTCTATGAATATAAATATTATCCTATAAGAATCATATTGAATATTTGTTAGCTTCACAAAATATTTAGGTACTGAATATTGTCGTCATATTGATAACACTCACTTATCTTCCGAAGTGTTCCCACACACCACATAAACCGAAGAATCAGTGTGGAGTTCCCACGCGCAAGCGCCGCCCGCCCACGCACATTTGACGGTTGTGCCAGCATCTAATCAACTCCAAATGTATTTTTAGAACAATAGTGGAACAAGTGTCTCTAAAACAGGCGCGCATATATCAATAGAGTAAAGTACACAAAAGAAGCACATCCGGTCTGTAAATAAAGATATTTGGCGCGTGATGCCCTCTGCCTACCCGTAAAGGATCCGTAATAGTGATTTGATCTCTTTGACGAAATCTTACGCAATTATTTGTAATTACATTGTAATTTTTCGTATGAATAATTTCACTGCTTACAAGCTCTTTTAATATGTATTATCATTATGATTTTAAATTATAGGTACATACATATATGCATTATAACCGTACCAACAATTTATAATAGCACAGGATTGTAAAGAAATTTGAAAATCTATGGTTCCACTGTTGGACATAAGTCTTGTCTTCGAATGTAAAGGGTCACCACGCAGGGAAGTGCAGGTTGGCAGACTGCACACACTTAAGAGAGTCTTGCTGAGGCGTGCCAGTTTCTTTGGTATGTGTCCTTCGATCGCTATATACGAGAACCTACAATGATATTTCGATGCAATGTACGAGTAAAACAGAATTATTTTTTATTTTTTTATTTATGTATTTCTTTATTTTCAGACAACAAGGCCCATAATTTCAGACAACAAGGCCCATAATTTATTTATTTATTTATATTAATAATAACAATATTTATTTCCAAAAACAAAGTAGGTACATAAATTATAAAAGTCATGAACAGTGATCACATTTATTTATCTAAGAGAAAAACCTGTTTCTACGACGTAGACTGAAAACCCGATTCTCTGAGCAGCTCTTAAGGCTGTAGCGGGCTGTTTCAACGATAATCCAATCTGATAGATTATTATTGAACTTCAACCTACCCGACCCTTCGCCGCACCAGCGCTCGTTACAAGACGCTATCAAATTCACCGTTGTGCAAAGATTCGAGGTGGAATATTCCTTTTAAATAACCGTACGCCTTATAAGAATCCTATTTTAGGCTAGGATACATTGTTATTGTAATAGAATTTTGTGAGCTATAACAAAAACAGTCTATGGCTGCCTCTTTTCTCTAGCGGCTGCGAGTGCGACTGGTGAGCAAGAGGTCCTGGATTCGAACCTCGGGCTGAGTATTACTGGGTTTTTATAACTTGAAATTTTTTTTAATAGCTCGAAGTTTGGATTTGGACCCGATGTATTTAGAACGTATAATAGACTGGTGAAATGTGGGATTACCCCTGATACAGAAATATAGGCGTGATGTTATGTTATGTTATAAAATATGCCCAGTTTAACGATTGTTTTACGTAACTAAACGTTGACAATTCACAGAGATGGATGTTTTCCGGTTCTATATTTATGCAAAAATGTAAGAACCGGCTTTTCACGACGTCAACGTCGCGTCACAGTAACTGTTCCTAGAAATTCATTGTGAAATTCGTTGTTAAAAATGAGTGATGATTTTTGAACTATATAACTATATTTGTTTAATAATAAAAAGTGCAGATATGTTATTGCAATAAGTTATAATGGCGAAGATGCGGCGGATCCATTTACTAGCATAAACAAATTCATAGTTAAAATTACCGAAGTTAAAATGATTGGAACCTTTAATTTCATTTATTAAGTGTATCCATATATGTGAAACTAACATTTACTGTGAAATAATAAGTAATTATTTATCATTAAATCAGGCCGGTAAAGATAGAAATTTTGTGGCATACGTTGCACCATGCCTTTTTCGGATTGACTTTAAAAGGTACCCGATCTCTAAAACCTTATCGGTGACCTTCTTCTGCGCTAATAGGAGGACTTCGGAAAATCAAATCCCATGAAAGACGCTAGTGCCCTCGTAAGGCCCTCCGGACCCTCCACCAGGGAGAGAATTATGTCTCCTTCCTTGTTTGCTGGTTCTCACAATGATGTGTGGCCAATTACATCGTAGTCCTTCCCAGAGTCGCTAGCTGAACGGTTCGAGCTCCCAGTATAACCGCTCGCGGTCTCTGAAGTTTCCTTATAATCGTCTCTTGCGACAGGCAGGAGATATCATAGCGCGTATTCTAGTCTCGAGTTACAGGAACACCTTGTTCCCTTCTTACGCCGTAATGGGACCTAGCGTGACAATAATAAATAATAGATATTATCATAGACTCGTAAATGGCCTCGTTAGTCAAGTTGGTTGCAAGCGCGACTGCCGATCGGGAGGACCTGGGTTCAAATCCCGGGTCGGGCACTTTAAACTTTTCAAATGTATATTTTCTAATGGTGGCTCGGAGTCTGGATATGTGCCCGGTGTATGATAATAGGGTCACCAATAGTGGGACTTCAATAGTGGGACGTAATCGTAACTGATAAAACTTGGGAGTGTTCCACATTACTCTGCCTACCTCTTTGCAGATTAGAGGCGCCAGGTTACTTGTACTCGTAAATTGTTTTCTTTAACTAAATAATGTAAACCTTTTGTTACATTTAATAATCAATAATAACAAGCGTATCTTACGTTTTATGTCAAAATAGTCACTTACTCGTATAATGGAAGCAACATGTGACTAATGTTAGGAATAAAACCAATAATTAGTTAACCTTTCTTACGTTGTATGTCAAAATAGTCATACGTAATACAAGCAGCGTGTGACTAACGTAAGGAATAAAAATACATTCGCCGACAAACGAATGCATGGCAAACGGATGACATAATTAATGGACGTAGTCAAGCGCACGGTATAATATTTAAGAATCACACAGAAAAATCGCACGGCGTTTATTCTAATAGTCGTCGCAATAAATTATCCGTTCGTTTCAAGAGCGGATCGCTGAACGGCCCGAAACAGTCGGTTACAATGTCGAGGATGAAATGACTTGTTGACTTCCGTCGTTTTCTTTTCGTTCGCAATTTCGTTTGCTTTCCATCAACATGTCTCGGGTATTGCATTGCAATTTATTAGATTGGCGTTGTTGTGACCTCTGGTCTTATTGCGAATGTTTTTAGAGCTACTCATAAAAAGAACAATGAATTCAATACGAATTTCACAACAAAATGTTGTGTTTTTTGCGCGGGATAATAGTATATAAAACGTATAACACCCAAAACGATGGTTTGCTGTCTTTTATTATATGATAACACAAATAATATTATAGGCCAATGTCAACTCATATAAATAACATTATCGTCATCCTCGGGCAGAGTCTCTGCTTATATGTGTATGTTTACTTTGTAATGTTTAAAATGAGTATCTTCATGTTACGTTAAAATTTATTTTATGTCTGTGTGTTAGTTTTTTGTAATAGGTTAACCCTTCTTTTTTGTGTGCTTATGTATCCTTTTTCTTTGTGTGTGCTTTAAAGTTAATCGTTTTCTATCCAAAAAGTCTGTATCATCTTACGAATCACTGGATCGCGTGAGGCATATAATGGATATTATTTGAAGCAATGGAGTACGTGCTCTCGCTCAGCAAGACAGTACTAAGCTAGTTATGATAAAAATTGATAATAATAGTTATGATAAAAAAATTAATAGTTATGATAAAAATTGATAAAATAAAATTGAGGTACATGCTACAAGAAAGAGCGTCGTGATCCAATTATTACTTTGAATCAAATCGCCAAAACCTTTGATCACAATTCACTTAAAGTGATCGCAATTCCGCAAAATTTTTATAATTATTTACACAATAATAAATAAACGTACTCATACAAGCATTCATACACAATCACATATTGACATTACGGAATATAAATTCGAATGAACAAGCAAAATCGTATAAGTTGTTAACAATACTATGATGAACTATATTATTTTTACATTCATAGTAAAAAGAAAAACATATCTTAACGACACGCTTCAATCACTCCCCTTATTTGTACTTACCTAATATCTTGTTGCTATGTATATAATGTATATATGTATGTGTATATAATGTATAATATATGCAAATGTATGTACATTTATATAATGTATGTAAATGTGTATAAATGTATGTAAATGTTCATTCTTCGTGTCATCAGTTAATATTTGTTTATTTTGCTTACACTTTTGTGTTTTAATTATTTTTGTCGCTTATTAATTTACTACTAATGTATAATTTTGTACTTTTTGTGTTATTTTTAATTTCCTGTATTACTTTGTAAGTTTTCTCACCGCTGCGGAACTTCACGAAAAAAGGTGGCCCTCGCTGAAAACCAATAGCTGTGGGCCGTGAGCAACTGCCCAAGACAAAACAGAGTGACATCCCTTTCCATAGTAATACTGGACTAGATCGCTTATTTTCTTATAATTATTGTGATAATAATAACCTTTGTATTACTGATAGAAGAAAGATTTTCTATTCTATTCTATGTATATCACATGATCACTTTATAAAATAATCACGTAGCACAAAGTTTTATAAAATAAATTTTACAAAATATATACCTATCATAAAATATTATTATATAATCAAACATATTAAAAGAAAAAAGAAAAAAAACTCAACCATATTAAAACAATAATATAAACAAATAATATAACAATATAAACAAATAGTTATAATGACAATATTTTGAGATATCTCAAAATTATACAAAACAACGCCAGTCCTCTTTCATTCCTCGGTTGACGTACATGAAAATATGTGAATATTCTAATATCACATGTCAGTGTCCAGTAATAGACATACGGGTGGCATTTTTAATCAAGGATCTACAGAAAAATATCCCTGGCGAAAATATTATTTGGTAGATCCCCCGCTGTCCAGCGACGGGGTGATTACACGTTTCAAAAACTTAATAAAGTGTTTTTAAAGTATCCTATACTCATGCTCATGAAACTTTATAAGTTTTACGTAACTTTGTACAGTATTTACAATATCTGGTGACATTCTCACACAGTAATATAGAGTACACAGTATATCCAGGGTTAATTGGGATAGAATAGTACTAGGCCTTGAATTAGCCCTTGTATCTCGTAATTTAAAGTGATACATAAAAATTTTAACAAACCAAAAAAACCGACTTCAAAAAATAAATTAAACTGCACTAGAAAGTAAAAAAAATAATTGTCAAAGTCAATCAAATTATTACGATAATATAATGTAGGTACAATTATTGTTATTTTTGAAGTCGGAGTCAACCAAGGGAGGGTGGCGAGATAGGTAAATGAAAAGTTAATTTGTAAATGGGTTTATGGTTTATATAGTATATTGTGATTCGTATAAAAGTTGTAATGTTTCCTTGGCTGACACCGACTTCAAAAATAACAATATTCAATATAAATAACTAAAATAAAACGAAATAATAGTATTAAAAATCATCATGTGAAATCATATCAAATTCATAAGACTTCGCAATGATAAAATAAACCAAGTAACCTCATTAGGCGTCTGTACACGCGTAGATGGTTTCGTCGCTACGAGAGGAAAACTTTGTCATGTTGATTTTCACACGTGGCTTAGAACTTAGACAACTTGAAAACTCGCACATCCAACTAAAGCTACGAAGTCAGTCAGCGATGTGTTTCGCGTTTACTTTGAAACTCTATTTCTAAACAGTAAAATATATCAAGATTCTGTTTAACATTAAGCATAATTCGAGTAGTGGCCACTTCTTGGTACTTTAGCATTTCACTGAATTTGTATCCTGCATAGATTTTACGACTTTAGTCTTGTATCCTTAAGAGTTTCGTGAACAACTGTCCACATTTTTTATTAATTAAATTTCTGTTTGATATTGTTTGTTTCTATGACTTTCATTCTTTTGAAGGTCATAGTTCTAATAATACGTAACATTAGATAACTTAACCTTGGGCTGGAACATATGTACGTGTATTTGGTGACTGCGTTTTAGACATGTAGAAAAACACTTTTTTTATTGAAAACAGCAAACAGCCAAACGCACTGTGTGAGCAATGTCACCATACTCTATAGAACTGTCAACACCAGAGATGTTGCTAATGAGTTGCCGACCTAATTGCTTCTTCGATGTATACATAATATTGTAAATTTACTTGATTATTTACAACGTTCCGGATCACAGCCGAATGTGATACCGTTGAAGTATTTACACACATTTAATTGCGATACGATTTCTCATGGGCACGTTATATTACACTAAGATCGGATTGCTTATTAGAATCCAGGTAATAACTTGCCGACAACTTAATTATAAATTGCGCTCATCACGACAAAACTTACTGAAAATAATATTCTCCCGTGAAAAAGTTCATGCATTTTCATTAATTACATTAAACATTATACAGTTTGTTAGGAACAATCTGGTCTTATATGTAGGTATAGATATTTAATTAGTAATATAATTGCGGTTCCAGAACGCTGTGCAGAACACATTAAATCGATTATCGAAACACGCAGCCATGTAACTGATATATTGACCGGCAACTTTCAACTCCCCCACTAATCAGTAGCTGACGCGTTGGGTTTAAATAATCGAATATTATTCTCCTTCTGCTTCTGATTCAATCAAAATTTGCATTGTATATCGGTTAATTCTATGAATTCACCTGTAAAATTTACCAGTTTAATAAAAAAAAAATATACGTAACATAACGCTTGTAATCCTTGAAAAAGTAAGCAGAAGAATGTGCATCATCATGAGGAAGCAGAACACACTCACGTTTCACCAGTTACGTTTACGTCCCACTATGGGATAGGTGGTGAGCCTATTCCCAAACACAGGGCACATTTCCATATACAGAGTCACTAGTAGAAAATCTGAATTAGAAAAATCATATAGCCAGTCCGGGATTTGAACCTAGGACCTCCCAACCAGCAGTCACACTACAATCAACACGACAAACAAGGTAGTCAGTCAATAACAAAAAATATGTTTAGCAATGTTAAGAGGTGTTACCATGATTTAGTATATGAATGGCGTCGAAACAAATCCAATAGAAGCCGCTTTTGTTAGTGTCTATATTGGAGTCAACGCGTGTCACGGCTACCGCTCGTAAAGTGGCGCGCCGCCAAACTTGTATATTATTATTGTTCTATTCGTGTCACATCACCTCGCTTCTTTGCGGTGTATTTAAAAAGCGCGAAGCATAAAATAAACACGCTTTCGTCACGGAAAGTGACTCACTGATCGACGAACCATTTATCTCGTTATAGTGATGGGTCTTAACCGCCTACCCACAGTATACTCATAGCTATGCTGTGCTCACACATATACTGTTTACACGTATTACGAAAAGTTAGGTGTGATTTTTAAAGTTAATCTACGCTAGGTATTACAGCATTATCTGTATATTAAGGTTTAGATAAAATTATGAAATATAAATTAATAATGACAAAAAATTAAGAACTAAAACTAAATAAAAAGACTGAAACGAAAATTTGACTACACTTCAATTGCACTAGGCGAAAAGATTGGTGTTTACAAACTTAACCTCACGCCTGTAATCCCCTAAGATCTTACAGCTAATGCAATAATTAATTAGAAGTGTAGCTGATATACTTATATGAAACAGTAAAACGATCAGTGTAAAAGTATGGTTCTCACGAATATTTAAACCTTTCCTATATAATTATATGCAACAGGTTACAATAAGCAACTGAGACTACTATCCCTAGCATATTGTTCTCCAGAGGTCATGAAACGAGTAATAGAAATACATCACAATTAACTACCTGTACATGTGGATATTACCCGACTTTAATATTTATATCGGGGAACAACTGTGAGCTAAAGGCAGTCCTTTGGGGAACCACTGTCGACTAAAGGCAGTTCCATGGGGAACGGTTCAGTGGCTGACACAAATTGACATAAACGCTTCTATGTTTCTGACTCCATAAACATCGGCTATAACGAACTGTATATCGGTCATAGAAAGTACCTCAAAGAAACATAAATGTAATGGAAACCAGGCGTTTCCGGCTATCTATATCTTATAAATACTAATTAACATAATTTTATAATTACGATGTCTTTTCACTAACATTAATTAAATTTAATTAAAATCTGATAGCGACATTTACATATTTGTATTGAATTGTCTCTGTCTATGAGCTACATTGATGAATGATATTACTCGTAAGTACAAAATATAATTATTGTAAATACGGGAAGTTAACCTTTTTTGTAGTTTTAGTAGAATTTATCATAACAACTTTGTAAGTGATATGCAAGCAATCGATTGTTATCTGATCAAAACCAAGGATATGTAGGTATACATGTAACATACCATTAATGCGACAATGAAAGTTTTTATCGCTTCATGAATAGGAATCACATTTTATTTGGTGGGATGTTTTATTCAATGACATACAATGTCACGTTCGGTCATTATTAGAAGTAAATGGTGGCTAATTTATAATGATTGAATTCCATAAACAGTGCGATGCGCCGTACACTTGTCTAATTTAGTCCGTGCGACGAAAAATACATATCCATGCTATTACTCACGATGCCGTCAGTCGTACTGAAACTGAAACATACTTCCGTCGTGACATGCGAACAGCATTTCCGTGACTGAAATAATCTGACGGTTGTAATTCGCTACTGCCTACTTGCTAAATATTAATCGAACGGTAACAAAATAGTGAAAATAAAAACCGATATTAAGAGCACAATAGCAGTAACAGTGAAATAAAGTTAGGTCCCAGGGATACCTTGGTAGAAATGGGTACAATGTCGCTTACCTAAAAAGGTTATCCGTCGGACGACATATTGACATATGAATATATGATAGAGGTTTACATATAGAGAATTTGATCCCAAATCTTAAAATTCCGCTATACCATGAGGTTATTCAGAAATGTATAGTTCGGAAATGTATGTGATAAATATCACGATTTACCTTATAGACATTTTTTTAAAGTTTTCTATATACATAGTTTGTTTGACAACGAATGGACTATTCTAATAAAAGACCTATTCTATTAAAACCTATTCTAATAAAAGACATGAACATTAATATTCATTCAAGCAAAAAATTATAATACATAAAACTCCTTCGCGTTAACGAATCATTGACTGTCGAGAATCCTTTCTAATCTTAAAAGAATATTATGCCATATCAAGTTTATTTTGCGCATGACATTGTTTAGCCCTTTGAGATTTAGTATATATAAACTACCTAACACTTATAAATGAAGCTACCATTGTTGATTCAGATATTAATGATAGTGAAAGGTAACATCATCCCCGAAGATGTAAATAGAGGATCGAAGTTACTGGTTTCTGGTTACTGGATTGCTGTTGCCAATATTCTGCAAGATGTGTCGCCGACATTTAGAATTGTCTATATTATGGAGAATAGTCCAGATAATGGATTTAAAAAGTGGTAATTTGAATAAAAAATTGGTTACATTTGAAAAGAGAGTTATTGAATGATTTTGTTTTTGTCATTAATATGTATTTCTGCTATTCTCCAAATCCTGATATTGAATTATGTGTTTCAATAAATAATCATAATTTAAATCCTCATTATCATTAACTGGCTCGTTGGTCGTGTTGATTGCAAGCACGAATGCCGATCGGGAGGTTCTGGGTGCAAATCCTAGGTCTGGCACTGTTGAATTTTCCTAATTAAGATTTGCAAACAGTGTCTCGGAGTATGGAATGGAACACGGCGTATTGTAGTAGGCTCTCCACTTGTTGCCTCGTGGGACGCAAACGTAGCCGGGGAAACGCGGGAATGTACTACATTCCTCTGCCCACCTCTTCGGGAGTACAGTCGTTATGTTACGTTAAGAGCAGTTTAAAAAATACAAACGTACATGGGATAACAAATATATTCGTGTTTTACTGTTTTTTGTAATATTAATTTTATTATGAGACGTGTTTTCTACGAGAAATAAATTGTACTATAGCGACAAAAATATCATTTACCTATACTGGTCTACTACTACTATTATATGATATGATTAATAACTAGTTATAATAGACATTTAACAATGGGATAGGAAAAAAATATTTTATCACGAGACACGAATGACACGTCAAAATCAAACCGATCTATCACAACTGGCAGTGCTGACAAAAAATGAGAATTTCTTAGGAAAACATGTGTCGAGATACTGATAATTTATACCCCGTATGAGTAAGTAAGTATAAATGAACAGTGATTTAGGAGCGATTAGAACTAGTATCGTCATTGTTAATTCTCAATAGAAATGACAGGCGATGATTAATTCATTTATTGGAAACTAGCATAAAGACCATTTTCACATTTTGTCAATTAATGAGAATTAACGAATGATTTACGCCTTCATAATTGAAGTTGAAATCTGCATGCCAATCGTAATCGATAATGAATAAATTGATCAAATTAATTAATGCTCATCTAACTTTATTAATTGACTGCCTCGTTGGTCGTGTTGGTAATTAAATACATGAAAACGTTCATATCAGACTTAATTACGAGTCTTCTGCTACAGGGGTGCGGTGTTGGCATCTTGACACATACTTGGGTTAGATCTTCGGGTCGAGTACTATCAGGCTTCTCGGCTTGGAATATAGATTTGTACCCGGTGTATCGGATTTAACCTCACTCTCTATTCCATACCGTGCCGTAAATGTAATTAGTGAAACATAAGAGTTAACCCGTACTACACTCCTTTACTTACCTCTTCTGGGATGACAGGGGTGATGCTACATTTTTGACTTCTTATTACGGAAGGAATATTCCACAGCGATGCCACCTTCAACTAATTTAGATTTTTAAGTTGCATTAATCTCGCAAATTAATTAACAAAGTATACTTTGGTCAATTGTGCGCTAAAAATTCGTTTGTATCAATAATGCACGACCAAAGCCCAAACGGTGGTTTAAAGATATGAAAACACCTTAACTCCTTGATGTTTCGCAGATCAGGCACTACACCGATATTAATCTTTGTTGTAGAACATCTTAGGCGTGTTTTATTGAGGTCGATATTTCGGGCTGACCAATTCATGCCACAAAGCTTGACCTCTTTCTCAAGTTGATTTAGGTTCGAAATAAAGAGAAAGGTAGCAGCGAGCGTAGTTATCTATAAAATTCGAATAATCTCCAATAACAGTTACTGTGAATTTTGCAAGGGATAAGTATTTACGAATATAAACACAATGTGCTATTTACATGGTAAACTAAATCGGTATCCTTAACTTAATTGAAAGATAAAAAGATAAAAGAAGATAAAAGATAAAAGAAAGATGCTCAAAATATAACAGAGTCTTCATCATCGGAAGTGATTTCTTAGGTACATACAGCTAAATGTTTTCCAGGACGTCCTAATGCTCGCCAAGATGAGTTCCCATTATGTGTAAATATTCTGGCTTCTTCAGAGAAAAATACTCTACCCCAATCCTCTTGAGTGTATGTTGAATAATTGTGAGCTTAAATAAATCTGGCGATTTGGCTTTCACGCAGTACTTAATGTCGATTTAATTATTTCACCGGACGGAGCCTTCTCGGTACCAACACATATAGTCACCACGTATTCTGGTATCGAGGAGGTATTTCCCGAAACTCGTTATTTATTTTACATTACCGTAACATTACGCGACTGCCTCGTTCATCGAGTAGTTGCATAGCGCGGCTACTGATCTAGTGTTGGGTTAAATTCCCAGGTTAGGTGCTAGTTTCTCACTTAGATTTTGTAATAAAAGAATTTTGTAGCGGCTTGGAGATGGGACATGTGCCGGATGTACGGCCTCAGGCTCGCCCCCTATTCCATCGTGGGACGTAAACGTAATTGGTGATACCTGGAAGTGTACCATACCATACCGTATCTCCGTCTTCCTCGTTGGGGCACTGTACAATAGTAAAAGTATGTTAATATCCTTAAACAATTTGCTGCATTTACTACATTACTAATAATAATAATCTATCTAGTACTTGCGACAATACGTGACGTGTCAACAAACAATGAAAATCTCGTTATGTTCTGATATCTGACGGCTATAAAAGTATTGGCAACGGCCGATGTCATTCACTTTGGGCCATTTCCTGCAGTCTAGCTGTAAAATCTTCAATATTGCGCCGAGGAGTTAAAAATTATGGGCAAAATTAATTGTCATCTCTACTTTGTTACGACGCTCACTTTTATTATTATTTCTTACAGTAAAATTGTGACTAGAAAACGCCGAAACAAGAGTTTGCCGTTTGATGTACGCTATATGATACCACTGGATACCAGTTATGTTACACATAAAAACAGTAAAGCATTCATAATTATACCATAAGCCAGAACGAGCATCTCTTACGAGATTAAGAAGCGAGGAGCTCCGCACAATTATAATAAAATTTTAAATCAGATTAGGAGAATGTTACAGTTGAAAAGCTGACCAAAGTTTCGAGAGATATTGTTTTCACCGAAAAGTGACACTTCACGGAAGACGTTATTATTTGCTGAATGTCTCGTAAACGTAAATAACGAATGTATATAATGTAAATGTTAAGCAAACTGTCGTCTATGCAGGGCGACCTGCCATTCATTAATACATAGAATGCTAAATAGATATTTAATTTTGCTTTTTACACGGATTACATCTAAGCTCTAAACATGTAGGTTCCTTAAGGAATACTTTAAAAAAATCCAAAGTGAAAAGAACGTTTAGCCAAGTAGGTATTCAATGAAAGTTGTCTGAAATGTATTATTTTCAAGTTAATTTAATTACAAGTGATTCCTTTCAGTACAATTTGATGGACGGGTTTGACTTATACTCGAATCTGAACGACAAAAACAATGAACATAGTGTTCTTTTTAAAACAAATCCACCTGCAAGGGTTACGTGTTCTATTCTCATTCTCACTTACTCCTAAGTCATTTTAAGCCTAAGGTGACTATTGCGCAAACGTTAGTGAAGAAATACGCGTCCTTCGGGAGTGGGCAGTCGGATACGAAAAAGATTCATGTCGAAGTAACTTTGCTCCATTTGTCGGTCGGGAGCCGTGGGCGGAGCGGTCCCTTAATACCATCGTAGCCTATTACTTTTTGGCAACGTTACGGAGCTGTTACAGAAATGGTCACAACAATAACATTTGAAGCGCCATTAGCGACCGTCATGAAAAACTGCGCGAATGTTTAGCAAATTGTTGTCGTTTCAGCCGACCCTCAGTTATCGGCTTTTACCTTAATGCGTCAGCTTTTCGTGCACAATTGATAAGAATTGACAAACTACGAGCCAAGAAACTTTCTGTACGGGGGACTGGATAGGCAGTCCATAGGCCACTTATTATTCCTCACATTATGCGTGATGAATGAATAACAACATACATATACATATGTATGTATTTATTTCAAATCACTATGGTTGTCGTTGATTTAATGATAAAAAATTGTGTTCTGTCCCTGTCAGTGGGTAACCGAATGAAAAGATAATGCCATTTCAGAAAAAAAAATCATTAGTAAAACGTGTGCCTAAGAAACGAAGTAGTTAGCGATGTGCGCTGCCAGCGCTGTGTTCGGAATGAGGCGAGTGTCACATGTCCGCTATCAATCCTCGCCGTCAATGGGGAGTGCGTTAAATTTAAATTACTATGCTTTTAGTTTCAGTAAAAAGTTTAACACGTAAGACCACTTTACGAATGCACTTATAAAAAGATGAGATAACTCTTGTGAGACTCTATATTGTACTATTTTAATTTATTGCTTTCTTATCGCTTGAACAGCAGCGTTAGTGCAAAGTGCTGGCAGACAGTACTCTGCTGGAATATATATTGATAAAGTGTTATTAAATGTTTCGTTTTCTTAAGTGTTTGAGATGTATTTCACCAGACACGTTCGTACGTCTCCGAGCGCCGCACCACCACTGACTCTTGTGCCACTTCACGACGATTCATTTCGCTCGCCGCCATTACTGTCATGTCAATTTTTCCGCGTGAATTTATTACAGCTCTTAGAGAACACGCATTACTTTTCTTCAAAATCATTAACTGACATTTTGTACATGTTTTCAGTGAGTCAGCGGCTCGTAAGTTAACAGTCGATTGTTACGAACAATTTTATTTCATTATTATTATTCTATTAACGCATTATTTTTATATAAACGCAGCATAAAATTTGTACTAAATTACCAGTTTAAAAGTGTCGTAACATCACGCCTGTAATCCTCGAAGAGGTAGGCAGAGCAATGTAGAGCACTCCCACGTTTCACTAGTTACGTTTACGCCCTACTACGGAATAGGTGGTGAGCCTATTGCCATACGCCGGTCATATATTCAGACTCCGAGGCACTACTATAAAATCTAAATTGGAAAAATTTTGTAGTGCCCGACCCGGCAATTGGACCCAGGACCTCTAGATCGGCAGTCGCACTTGCAACCAACATTACCGACGAGGCAGTCATTACTTTATTAGGTTTTAAGCGTTTTAAATTACCACTTTAAAACGCTTAAAAGCATTATATTACATAAAATTTCAATATCGAAAAGGAAGTGTGGTATAAACGTTACAAGTTTCTTATGGCCGCCGATAATATTTTTAATTCAGCATAATTTTTAAGGAAAGTAATAAATATGTTCATATATTAAGAATATACAATATGAAATGTTTGATTAAAGTAATATTGAGAAGAAATTATGAAGAAAAATAATATAGAGCTTGGACCAGGGCGATAGTTTGTCCTAACATACTCGTAATTCTGTAGCTAATAATTATTTAAGAAATTATTTGAGCCTATTGACTCATAAATTGTGGCCTCGTGAATAAACAGCTGTTCAAAATATTTCCCGCGTTTTCTTTTCAGTATTCTATAATTACGAGTTGGAAAGTCAGTTCTTGCGATGACGGATCACTTTACTGTTCCCAGTCACTCAGTCAGGGGATATTCGAGGAATGAACGATGTTTACAATTTCTTTTGACACATTTTCGTGCGCTTCTGGTTATTGTAGGTCATAAAGAACAACGAAACTAATCCAGTTAGTTTTATTCAATTCAATTATTTTGTACGGAAATAGTATTTATAAAATTACATAGATCTAATTTAGGTTCTTCGTAACGACATAGTCGTAAATGTTATTAGAAACACACGCCCACAGGCAACAATGAAGGGTGTCATAAAATAATTTAGTGGTTTAAACTGGTTTAATCTGGTCTTAACCAGAATTAGGCGAGTTGGGACATCAAGTAGCCGTTTTAAACAGGAATAATAAAGGTACAAATACGAAGTTTATCGCTTTCCAAAACGAATTTTCTATCCATAATAGGAATAAGGTTTTGTTACGATGCAAAGAAATTCATTCGCTATTATGTGTTTAATTCTTCTTTCAACGATTCGAAGTTGTCTTCCAAACAAAAGACTTCAGGCTGACGCTAAATGTGGAAAGGGAAGGGAAGGGCAGGGTGTGATGACGCTCTTTTGCAGGAGGCCTATCTCTAACAGTGGACTGTGATAGAATGATGATAATGATGATGAAGTTCTCCTTACAGACAGATTACGAATTTTTCTATTGAAGCCACAATGACACTGATAACTGGATAGTGACTATGCAAATATATTTTTTCCACGGATATGTATTCAAGAATACATTATCATACATAAATAAGCAGCAAAAAAACAAAGCGGCTTAAATATTTCTCGAAATAAACATTTGTTTAATGTGACGGTTTTCCTGGCACTTTTTGTCGTCTTAACTTAAAAATAATCGCGTCTCTCTACTCTACGCTATACTCTGATATACCCTCTTATGAGCCATGCACCGATAATACAGGGTGAGGATATTTCTCATAGTAGCTTTACATATTAATTTTCTGTATCCACTCCAGAATCAGCGATCTGATCCTATCCTCCTACATCGGGGAGTGAGACAAGGGGACGTTATT
>DWFO01001325.1:0-16233 GCA_018246595.1 Mimoniades nurscia nurscia | reverse complement strand
TACACCGGGCACATATCCAGATTCCGAGCTACTACTAAAAATCTAAATTAGAAAAATCCATTAGTGCTTGATCTGGGATTTGAACCCAGGACTTCTGGATTGGCAGTCGTGCTTGCCACCAACACGACTAAGGAGGCAGTTAAGGTAATGAACGAATGAATAATGGAATAAAAACTTTGTTCCTTTATTCGTAACTCCTTAATTAGTCGCAGTGGTTGTCTTCGATGAAACCATTTAAGGCATATTATTACATCCGTTCTTTTATATGTTACATCGGCGAATTTGCGTAAGCGTTGCCGCCCGACTCGCGTAATTTGAACAATCCTATCATATAGCAGACCGAGAAGTGGGATTACGTTTGCCGGGTGTAATATGCATAGTATGTAGGCACTTCCATTAATATGAAGGCGCACGAGATAACTCTACTCCCGGAACAGGGGCAAGTTGTAAATTTATTGTACCTGTGCACCGCGCTGGGGGTTCCGGAATTAAAGCGGTATTTCACTTTAACGGCGACCTTTTCAATGTCAAGTTTTAAATTGCAAAAGCCCCGGGAACAGGGGAAAGGTATGTTATGATTGAACCTACCCGATCATTACCGAAACTAGAATATTCGTCATCATGAACACCTTCGTTATAGTGCCGGTACCGGGACCGGGCCGGGTCCGCGTCTGGGTCCGCGTCCGGGTCCGCGTCCGGGTCCGCGTCCGGGTCCGCGTCCGGGTCCGCGTCCGGGTCCTCGTCCGGCCTCAGCTCGTCACTCAGCGACGGCCGCTGACCAACTGCGGATTGACAGATTTCACATACCTTAGAGAACGATATAAAACATTTTGGTAATGTTTTTAAATTATTTCGTAAAATCACGCATGTAATCAATCAAGGGGTAGGCAGAGGAATGTAGAACACTCACGTTTCACCAGTTACGTTTACGTCCCACTATGGAATAGGTGGTGAGCCCATTGCCATGCATCGGGCACATATCCCGACTCCGCGCCACTACTAGAAAATCTAAATTAGAAAAATGTTGTAGTGCTCGCCCCTCGAATCGAACCCAGGACCTCCCGATCGGCAGTCGCACGTGCAACCAACTCGACCAACGAGGCAGTTATGATTATTTGGCGATGTTATATTTCATATATTTACAAAACTTATCCATAATGCCCAATAAATGTTTCACGATGATCCGAATAAAATGTTCATAATATTCTCTGACAGCGTTGGAACATACCTGAATCACTCTATTTAACCGTTACTGCGTAAGGTAGCAAGCGCGAGGCAGTCACACGCATTCCACATTGCTCCGCGTGGGGTACGACGCATAAATCAATCACGTCCCATCTCAAGGAAATTTGGATGCTTTGAAGCAGCTCGCGGCGGAGTCGCGCGTCACGCCACTGGCGCCAACACTTGCGTAATATATCATTCCTTATAGACCTTCGATTTTATATTTGTATGGGAAAACCGGGGATTTTGTTCCATGTCTAATAAGAAGTTGTTAACTGATGGAAACGATTACTTTTAAAATGTATCATCAGAGAAGTAGCTTCATTGACGGCTTTGGGAAAATATAATAAATAATTATTTCGTTTAAACGAAAATCATGACGTTGATTCATATTCGTAGACGTTAAGGTGTCAAAACTAAAAACCGGATATTTGGATATTTTCCGTTTATGGTGTAAGCACATACTAGGACAAGATTTTTATAGCCTACTTAAGCGGGAATATAATGGGACAATAAAAGTTTGTGCCGGGCGTATGGCGCCAGGCTTACGTTTAAATCAACGGTAGGCGTAAACGTAACTGGTGAACGCACGAGTGTATCACACTCCGCTGCCTATCTCTTCGGGAATTACAGGCATGATATTACATAACTTGCACAAAATTAAGTACTCCACACGGATATCGAGATATAAAAGGCTGTTCGTGCAAACATTTAGCTTTGAACTACATATGTACATATATTCCGAGCAGGTTCCGCTCCCGGTCTATCTGGGTCGGAGATGCAAATACTATAACACAAGTTTTACGTGTCGTACAACTCAGTCAGTACTAAGGACAAGCGTTAGATGTGTCATAGCAATCGCTCGGTCCTCAGCCGCGCGACGCCGACGGCGACGTCGCGAACTGCACTTGTAGCGGTCGCTCGGTGTGGCCCTTGTCGGACTTGGACTGTATGACGTTGGGAAAATAAGTTTACTTTACTTTACAACTTCGCGATTTCAACAACCTGACTTCAACAAGGCGGTCATCATTTCGCTTATGTTGATATAAATTGTTCTTTTTATTTCAAGGGATATACCTATATCCCAATAGAATACGATATTACGTAAAATCAAATTTTTCACTTTAAAATTCATGAAGACAGTAAATTTATGCACAAATATCCTTATCCTAAAACTGTACCCGCAGGGTTTTGGCCAAGGCGAGAAATGGCGTAAGAATTTTAGCAGGAACCAACAGCGCTCGCCCCGCGCGAGCAGATGCGCCCTCCTTACTAATGTACACATTTCGTTCAGCCTGCATAACTTTAAACTAGATCGTGTTACCCTTTAGTCAAGTCCGACCGACGGCGATGAGCGGTAACAGATCAAATGAACTAAGACGGAATAAAGGTACAAAAAATATATGCAGTTTAGTACACGCGTACACTTCGATATACACATGAACATTACGGACCGAAATACAAACAACATAAATGCTATGCTCACACTATGCCGGGAAAAATGTATAGATATATCTGCGTATATTTCTTAGACCTATGTAGTCTTACCTAGTACCTATGATATGTACATCCTAGTACCTTTAATATTTAGTTCAAAGTTATTTGTTTTCTGTTTTCAATTTGTTAGCTACTTGTATTCGTGCAGTACCTACGTAGCTCATAATTCTGCCATACACATAGCAAACTGGCCACTGCAGTGCGCAGGCATCTAGCACTACAACAATTAACGAATAAAGTAAATCAATAAAATAAAGCAAAGTGTAGAGCATTTTTGTCGAATTTCTTCTTTAATGTATCTGGTGTTTAAATCATTTTCGCTTACTCGTTGCTCGCTGCACGTAGTTGCGCCAGCGGCTGGTAGCTATCATTACAGCGGAGTGAGATTGGTATTCCTGTCATTAGACATTGTGTTTGGGATGAATGGATGTAATAGCTGTTGTTGCTGTTACGGACTTTAATACTGACTATTGCAATGTTTCACAAATATTGAAACTTTTAATACACTGAAACAACTGATACAATACACTGAAACTTTTAATTAGTCTACAGTTACTCCAAATTGTTTGTACCTATTGTAGTATTTAATATAGGAGTAGTATTTGTTATATAGTTTTGATAAAATATTTTTGCGTACGAAGATTCCGAGTATTTCCTGGTACTCATATTGTCCCAGCTGTAAAGAACTGCCGCAACCCCGGCGCAGGAGCCACGTGCAGTGTCCCCGGCGCAGGAGCCACGTTCAGTATCCCCGGCGCAGGAGCCACGTGCAGTGTCCACGGGCCTGGGGCCACTTATAAAATTAACAGTTCGCTTGGTTTAAAGCGGTTTCATACAAACAAACAACTCGCACAAACTTTATACACTTGAGTAGTTGTTGATGTACGGACACTCGTTGACTCGCGACTTGATAATTCCCGCTGCGCTCATGAACAACTTGGAATTGCAAGTTTTTAGGCACTTTAACAAAGCATCACACAGTCCGCGTCGAGTGCATAGTGATGTACGATTATATTTAAATGTATTTGACTTGAGTACCTCTTGAATTATATTGATTAGCACAAGTATACAAACTAATATAGGTACCAGTAAATGTACCTATAACGTAGAAAGCTAAATTCCATTGCTGTTAAGAGCTAAATTACTTACACTGGTGGAGGATAAAACTAATTTCTGACTTAGTAGTCTCTGACATGAAGACAGTTATGTTTTAAACTTGTACGATTCTGCCGCACTGACGAGCAACCTTAGACTGAAAGTTCCCTGTGAGACCTAGCTTGCGTTACACAGAACAAGAATTTTGAGATGATCACACTAAAATGTGGTCAAGTTCAAGAAACACGTAAACGTAGTAGCAGTAGGGTGTCGTTGTTTACAGTGTTGTATTGTACTGCTGACCTCGCGACATGTACCGACAACAAATACCGCAACTAATTTGACCTAGCCTTTATATAAAAGTTTTTTGAGTACTCTTTCTGTTACGCTGCTCCATCTTGGCATAAAGCGCGTTAGTTAGCCAACGTTCAGTCCACGGTCCCCACTACCGAGCCACGTGCCACTATACAACATCTAATTTGTACTCAAACGTCTCTAATTTTTGCGTGTCACGCCATTTTAAGATGATTTATAGGCAAGTTTTTATTTTAGATTAACTTCGCTAACCCAGAAAATATTAACGTGTTAACTTACGTGTTACTTAGTTACCGGTGCTATATTTTGATAAAGTTAATGATAAAGTACACACATAATGTACTTACTCTGTATCAAAAATAACGTTGATGTTCCAATTGTCTAAGTTTTTTACCGAAACTTATTTTTAGGAATATAAAAGAGTATTAAGATATGCTGAAAATTTTTCGATGGTGTAACGACTCCTTCGGGGATGACGGGCGCGATGTTACGTGTTATTTAACTTTGTACTTTAAGCTGATTCCATGGAACGCCATCCTGTTGGGAACAGCGGCAGTCACCGTTACCTTTAATAAACTTCGGAAATTTGGCAAAAAAAAGTTCATCAAGAACTGTCTGCCTCGTTGGTCGTGTTGGTTGCAAGCGCGACTGCCGAACGGGAGGTCTTGGGTTCGATTCCCGGGTCGGGCACTACTAAATTTTCTAATTTAGATTTTTTAGTAGTGGCTCGGAGTCTCGATATGTGCCCGGTGTATGGCAATAGGCTCCACCACCTATCTACCTATCACCAGCACCACCACCTATTCTATCGTGGGACTTAGAAAAGTAACTGGTGAATCGTGGGAGGGTTCTACATTTCTCTACCTACCTCTTCGGGGATTACAGGCGAGATGTTTCTTTTTTTTTCTTTTTTTTCATCAAGAACTTATAAACGGATGTTATCCAAGTTTACAAAATTTTACAAAACAGTAAAAACGCTTCCCAAGAATCCCTACATACACTAACGACTGGATCCATTCACTAAGTTTTTGTCGAAACCCTGACGACACTACCTCATAGCTTGGGCTGCTCAACGATAACGATAAAACTTTGCACACGCGAACAACTTGAAAACTTATTAGTTTAAATGGGCCATTAAATATTCTTGCGCCGAATTTATCGCCTCGCGTCGCCTACTCGTTGGTTTGCTGCTGCTTCAACGAGCCATTTATTCAAGTACTGTTGTATTAACGCTGACACAAGTGGCTCGCCGACACACGAGGGCACGCGCTAGGATCTCCGAGACGCTTGTATACATTTCAAATGAATTATCTAGCGCATAAGCAAACCTATGGATCATGATTGTCAGTGGACAGCTCAAAGAGGATGAAGCAAGTAATCACTGCCTGTAGTACTTCATACGGTGACCGCGAACTAATTTACACATAGGTGTTCCTGAACAAGAGATTTTTGCTCGGCACACGTACGTTGTTCTACCTTAGAGGAGTTTATTATAATCGTCATGATATGTTTTTTTTAAATAATAATAATAAGTAGGAAACCTGTTTTATATTGTCATATTGGAATGACAATCTATAATTTTTCTATCTGGTAAACAAGTCTTTCTGGTAAAAATAGCTCCTGACACACTCGATACTGTTAGCGGCGTTGTACATGCGCTCCGGTCAATTATAAGCAAACAAAACAATAATTTAAGCGAATAAGCGCAGTGCTCTCTGAAGCCATTACTAAAGCAACTCCTCCACTGGATTTTATTATTTTGCTTTTTACGCTTTTGCCTTCGCCGCGGAAACACGACAAATAACCAAACGTGATTACCTTTCGCGCCAAGAGTTGCTAACGAAGCACGACAAATGTGGTTAAAGCAACTTTATTTTAAGTCAATAGGATTTATATTGCTCTGCGTCGTTACGTGAAAAATTACAAATCAGTAATGAAAAAGTCTGCGTGGTGTCGTTTAGACTAATTAGACTTTATGTCATAATGTATAAAGTCGAGATTAAGTTTAGCGACTACTAATACGTTATCATAAATATGTTTCGGTCGCCAGACGAAATTCTACTTTATAGTATTAGGGATGAAGTCGGACGCAGAAAATGTTTGCTTGACTAAATTGTTGTGTCTGGGAAACAATAAAATGGGGAATGTAAGTACAGTCGCGTGGAGATAACAATGTGTAGAAGAACGGGAAAAACGAATGAGCGTAATACAAATGAAGCGAAATATTTGTTATGTATGCGATTTTATGCATATTTTTAGTCAGAGATTGACTGACCTGCGAAGTTGTTGTACTCATTGCAGTTTAGTTGCACTATATTGTGCAGTAGTATGATCATCTCTTCCCGACACGAATTTGGTGCCATCGGGTAAAGAAGACATTCCGTTTTGAGTGTTGAAAAGTTGTAGGAGGCAATTGTCTGCGAGACTGATAGAACTGTAACACCTGGAACAGATCTTAGCTTGTGTTAACGTACCCCTCAGCATGCCGCAATAATATAATATCTTTTTTTTTATAATATCTCTGGACATCTCCACACACGGTCATCTGATCCCAAAGTAAGCGTCAAGAGAGCTTGTGGTATGGTAACCAGACGGCTGATAAACTACATATATACATAGAAATATATACTTAAATAGATTTTTTCAATATATTTTCTTCTAATTAAATATCTCTATCCTTCATCAGCCTCTTTATAGTAATAACAACGAATTCTCATTCCTGAAGAGTCATAAATTTGAATACTTACAGAACAGTTGGTTCTAGTGGCTCATTTAGCATCAAATATTTTAGGGTCTTATCGAGTACTTGGTACGTGTGTGGAAGAAGCCACCGCTGGTATACTGCGACTATCACGGCCATTCGCGGCAGAAGAATGTGTTCTTCTACGGGTGCGCGGCCGCCGAGAGCTGGTGCTGCAACGACCGGCTCGTGCCTGACGAGCCTGTCAAATATCTTGTAAGTTATTAATGACATTACTTCAAATATCCATTAAACCAATAATATACCTTATCTTTTTTATCTTTTCAAACCAAATAATATACCTTATCTTTTTAAACCAATTCCTAATATAACTTATCTTTTTTCATCTTTTTAAACCAATAATATACCTTATCTTTTTTTCACTTTAATCTGAGTTTTGCTAATAATTTAGCATCTATTTGAAGTTTTTAATATGAAGTTTTATTTCCTTCATACTTATATTGTCTCGGTTTTATAAAAAGATTATCAAATTCAACTTTTTTCCTTCCACAATTATTACACCTGCCTGTACACTGTAGCGCGTATTTCATAGATTGTTTGATACCGATGTATGTACAAATATGAAGGGTCCATGATCATTGCCTATGTTCAATATTTTGTTCATTTTCCTCGGCAGATGCTGCCAGCTCTCATGCATCGAATATCCCCTGCGTTCGCGCTGGGATCCTGTTCCTTCAGAGTGGAGAGGGAGAGGGAAAGTACAGCGAGGGTGACGGTGTGGCGCCATCTAGGGGTCACTCGCTCATATACAATGGAGGCTTCTTTCTGCGGTTTCGATCGAGGACCTTTTAAGGTATGTAGTTAGCTACGTACCATTTTAATTACAAGTGATTTACTTTATTTGATTTAGTTTAATAACAAGTGATTGAAATCATTATTAAGAGACATTTTATCAATTCAAATTAACGAACTTTGAAGTTATTATTCTAGTATAAATACAAGCTAGATATAAATTATTGTGTAGGTACCTAATAATATCCTAATGGCATAATATATTGGTAAATCATTGGCAATAATATTAGTCAATTAAATAGTAACTTGTAGAGACATCAATCCAATGCGTCTAATAAATGAAATCGATCAGTCACTTAAGCGATTTATTCGTCACAAGACGATTTCATTATCAATACGCTCAATTTATTTCGAACATTGAAATAGTAATCGGTAATAATAAATACCACAAATAAACGATTCATATATAATTATCCGCCGCAGAAACACGTCCTGTTTCACTTATATTCCAATTACGAGTGATGGTGTATCTGGGGATAACTGATAACGATACTTAGCACTTGACGCGTGAGCTAATAATATATCTAGCCGTCCGGAGTCATTCCCTTTAGATTCTCTAGATAAGGTCAGCAATAAATTTCCAATCCGCCCGGCGTCAGGTATTCCTTCGAGTTTTGTTGTAACCTTACAATTCAGAGTGAGCAATAATTTAATCTACTTCTTTTATGTTCTTACTATTCTCTTCCGTAATATTTGTACCTATACGTTGAGTTTGTTCCATTAACAAGTACCTACCCACTGGCGAACTTTAAAAACTGTAGGTATGTTTGTGATTAATAGAATATAATATATTATTGTTGTGTACGTACAATTGGTTTCATTTTTCCGTCTATTACTAACGCGATAATCCGCAGAAGAAAGAAGGCAGTAGTTTAATTCGTGCTAGATATTTATTAATCTTTTCTACCGGTGATGTCAGAAAATATGTAATTGTCTAAAGAAAAATATAGATATTTGGTGCGAGTGAGTTTCCACTGTTCTACCGACGTAACCGCAGTTACAATGTCACGTTACGAGGATTAAGTCTTTTAAATTACTGTCGCCCGTCGCAACACGGTACACGACTTCCTGATGTATGCGCATGTTGTGTGACGTTTAGTGCAAAATAAATCTCCGTCGCGTCGTGACCAAAACCCCGCGAGCTCGGACCGGCTCAGGCTCAGTGTGTTTCCGTATTCACATCAACACCTAATATGATTTATCTTCGCAGGGATTCCATCTGAATACACAGCATCTTCAGAATGTAGGCAACGATTTTTGCGAGGCTTTGAACGGACTCAGCGACAACACCGCCAACGTTGACATACAGCTGACCAAAGATATCAACGGGTAAGCTATTTATGATTTAGTTTATTAGTATGGAACGTAAAAGATACGTCGTTTATTACTTGTATTATGACATGTAAGATATTTTTTTTTGTATACTCGACTATCTAGACAAATTTTTTTTTTCATATACTGACTGCCTCGTTGATCGTGTTGGTTGCAAGCGCGACTGCTGATCAAGAGCTCCTGGGTACTAATCCCGGGTCGGCCACTATTGAATGTTTCTAACTTTGGTTTTTTATTAGTGACTCGGAGTCTGGATGTGTGCCTGGTGTATGGCAATAGGATCACCACCTATTCCATAGTGGGACAGAAACGTAGCTGGTGAAATGTTGCAGTGTACTACACGCCTCTGCCTATCTCTTCGAGAATTGCACGCCAGATTTCACTTGTTTTTCTATGCAGATTAAAAATACATCCTATTTTCAAATATTATATTACAGTCTCGAAACAAGATTGCGTTCATTATATTCGCTCTGAAAAGTTATACACGGCTGAACATTGTAAGCCTAACAAAACGCGTCGTTTAAATTCCTATTATTACTTTGTATGTAACACAAGCCGACCAGTAAATCAGAAACTAATGATAATTTTCACAGCGAGATTTAAACGAGCATATTCACAATAGTTTATTATTCTCACTTATTTTAAATATTTTAAATTTGTATGAGGTACTTTCATTTATGTATGTTATAAGGGTGTTGTTCTATCGACAGAAATATCGTTGAGATCTATTTAAAAGGTGCTGAAGACTCGAGGCAAGTTGTTAAGTTATTGATATTGCATATTGCCTTGTTTAAAATGCTTTAATAGCCTTTTACAATATGCATGAAATCCTTTACAAAGTTATTTTTAAACAAGTACATATTTGTATGTATTTAACATATCTGTTTTGTTATACATATATTAACCTGCATGATTTTATTTTGGACGTAGGTACATAATTCGTACCTACGTGATTAGTGCTGGCCACGTATCCTATAACACAAATACATAGGAGGCTAGAAATATAGTCTCCGCATTGCGTCATTGTCCGCCAACCCGCACTTGGCCAGCGTGGCAGACTATGGCCTTAACCCTCTCATTGTGAAAGGAGACCCATGTTCCAACAGTGGAACGATAAAAGGCTTACTTTTTTTTCGGTAGAAAAACAAAATTGCGTCTACTACTTTAATATAAAGATTCTCCATAATATTTCTATATTAAGTTCATTTAAGAAATATGTTTTATTTATTATCTCGTTCTACGAGTCGACCTTGTCCAACAGTGGAACGTTAAGAGGGTTGTTGACAATGATGATATTATTACATACTTCATTATAAAATGTTGTAGGTGCTAAGTAAAGGGACTTGTTAAATGTCTCAATGTAGACAAATCGTAGCGGTGTTTATCGTGTGTTCCCACGCCCGCGTGTCACGCGACGTATCTGTGACAAGTGTTAAACACGGGGATGATGCATCGCCGCGGTCTATCGACGCCTTGGTCGTCGTCAGTTAAGACACAAATTGCCAATAATGAGCAGATTCGACCAATATTCAACGCCGTATTAATCCACTGTTCAATTACCTACTGTTACTAAAGTACAACTGGACTTACCACGTAATATGTAGGTATAACCGATGTATTGATCGCTTGAGCTATCCACTTAGTCCTACAATATTTTTATACAAAAATAATTAATATCATGTGTCCGGATTAAATGTCACGTTTAGTTCTTTATTACGTTCAAGTCATTTAGTGTCACTTAAATTGGCGATTTTTTTACCTTTTTATACTTAAGCATGTTGCACAACAATTAACAGGTTTTAATTCAACATGCGCACGTACATTTTAAAGTACGCAAATAATAATATTCGAGTGTAATTAAACTGTTTGAATAAATTCCATTATTATTCCAATGGCACATTAGGTATTTTGCCAGATTTATTTTGTTGTGACAAAATTGGGAACAAAATCATTGTTTGACTGGTATTTCCAGCTGTTCTATTGTATGACCTGCTTGCAAACTCTTTTTTATTTTTGTTTACCCTTCAAAACACTCTTATGATAATATGAATTTTGTTAACAGAGAAGCAGCGGTGGACAGCGAGGCCGGCTCCGGTTCGGACAGCGTGCTCAAGACGGATTCGGACGAAGACTTCGATTAGGTTCAAACTTAACGTAGGCTAAGCTCTCAATATAAAACACTTATGACACATGTGAAAAAACTTGATAAACTTATGACAAATTTTACTGTAATCCACGATTATTGAGTGTGACATGCCTAATACTAAAAGAAAATTTACAGATTACTTAGAGAATGTACAAGTTAAAATAGTCCAAACGTTAATCGTTAATGTACGTCGAAATTATTGCACCAAATGTTATTAAAACACAAACATATCCCGGTATAGATGTGACCCGCAGTGTCGTAACGTAATATAAGCCCTGTTTATCTCACCCGAGTAGTCCGCTAGGAAGTTGTTAAGGACCCGCTTTTTGAAATGCGGTCCGGTAAAATTTATATAGTTGTACAGGAAATATAACGAAATGTTTATTATTAGTGATTCTAGCGGTTAGTGTGGAGAGGGAGGTGTTTTAATCTGCATATTATTATTATCATGACATTCATTTTAAATCTTCGTGTATATTCTGTATTAATTTGTTAAATTCGCTTTAATGCGAAACGAAGTGAAAGACAATCGTGGTTTTTTTTATTTTATATTTTGGTGTTCTCGGTGTGTCTCAAGAAGTTTGTAATGGATAAATTGTGTGTATTTTGCGTCTGTGATTTAGTCAATTTAATAATGGTTTGTTTGGTTTCAGTGACAAATTAATATTATGTAGCTTGTGATCTCAGTAACAATAAATAAATATTGAAATATATGGGAGTTGTTGTTTCATGGTTAAGCATGGTGTAGGCATAAACAATATTTTTAACTATCCGCAACAGCTAGTAAAGATTAACATTTCACATTTGACAATCAAAATACTATTTCACTTTTAATACATCACAAAATTCGGATGTTTCCTGTATAATATTGGCATTACAAAATGCCTTGTCGGTCCAGTGGTTGCTACGCGACCGCTGAACCAAAGGATCTGGGTTCGATTCTCAGATCGTGGTCTTACTGGGTTTTTACCACTTGACATTTCCAATATTGGCGGGAAGCCCAAATTTGGTCCAGATACGCCTATGTCAATAGGCTCACCTCGTCGTACATGAGGCTTACCTAAAACTGGTGAAACTGGAAGTAATAGGTACACTTCTGTGTGTGCTGCTTTAGGAATACAGTTACGCCGTTATGTATTTATACTTTAAGTTTTAGATCATATACGTCGCGCCTATATTCAACAAGAGAAAGCAAAGACAAAAGATTGTAGGTAGTAGGTACTGCTTAATATCGGATGTTAAAATTATTGAGTTCGCACAACGTATAAACGAACGTTTTTATAAAGGAAAAGCGACGTCGGGTCCTAATGACAGGAAAACTCCATTAAGTCTCCAAAAAGTAGTACAACTGCGGCATGGAATATATTTTATAATCCTGAACGAGTTAATTCGTGTTAATTTCATTTGAAATATACATGTATGTATACTTACCGACTTATTAGGTACCTAATGACGACCCGAGTATACGAGTTAACGATTTTGTGAAGTTTTACGACGACCGAGTCAACTGGCACATTAATTACGTACGAAATACCCTATAAATATAGTCAAAGCTTTGAAACATCACCCAAAATAGATTCCATCGATAATGACTTTTAAAAAATCACCCAACATTATATGTAATTTCGCTAATAAATGTAATGAATATCATTATTCACATTTAACAATATTTAAAAAATTCACCCAACATTTGCATCACCGATAAAAGGAACTGAAAAATAATTAAGGAACACATGATATAAATGACGTGTATAGTCTAAGGAATTCCTCGGGGGATTTTTTACCACTATCGGGAATAGGTATCATATGCGATACATATAATGTTATGATACATATAGGTAAATAATATTTTAATATCTGATATCTGATCTGATGATTTAATGAAGAAATAAAATAAAACAATTGAAACGAGCATTAAAAACACTGTAAGAACTTTTATTTTAACTATTAATAAATAAAATATTGTTACATTTAACATTATCACGCTTTGCTTAAATAAATAAAAAAAACATTAAAGAATTTATCATTGATTAATCAACATTAGGAATACAAATGATAAAATGTGATGAGCAATTCTTTAAATAGTTTAATACAATTAACGAGAAATGTATTAAAAATCCATAATTTAATTACTCTATTGTTTTAAGGGAGATATTAATGACTATCATATTGGTTGATCGAAGTTTCTTGAGATAATCTGCTACGAAAGCATAAAACTTAATTTAATAACACAATGGAAAACTAAACTATTTCAATAATAAAAAAAATGTAATAAAGTAATCTATGGTAGCGTTCAGTGAATCGATTTGCCATGGAATAATGTTGTCCATCGAGTTGCCGTCTGAGACATCAATGTTGAAAAGATCAGCTGTTATTATATTCTCTATCGATCGATATCAATCATATAAGTTACATAGCACCCGAACATGAATTGAACATGTACTTAGTTACGTATATTTTGTGACCTAATATAAATTATTTCGCGACAAAAACTCCAATGTGTTATAAGTAATTATAATCCGTTGAACATACCCTCAGAAAATAAAATAATATTCAAATTTCGAACGCAGATCACTGCAATTGCGCTAAATATAAATATATGGTAACGAACAGAAGTCACACTATTCGCGAGTCACGTTGTAGAAATCATAAAAAAAAAATTTAAAATACAAATATTATTACGTAATAAACATTTAAATATGTATAATTAATAACACAAATAAAATCCTATACTGAATCACAATTTTATGAAAATATTGGTTCAATAAAAATATGCTCTCAAAACGGACTGACAAACATCAAACGATACCAATTGTGAATCAAACTAATTTTACACCTTCTCTTATATAATTAATGCGTACTGAATACATACACTAAATGTTATATTACAATGATAAGGCAACCAGACAGGAAGTAGTACATAGCAACAATATACCCTCCGTTTATACCGAAAATTTAATAGGAATATAAAAATATAATATCCCAACAGTAAAATACTTAAAAAATCGGTACATGCATGAGGTATTCGCATATTCTCACGTAATGGAAAATACGAACAATTTATGTCGCAGTGACGATTAATAGAAAGTATTAATACACGATGTCTGTTAAAAGGTGGATTGATTATATATACATATACGTATATGAACACATTCAATAAATTCTAAATATTAACAGTGTACTTTCATTAAGTACTTAAGATTAAGAACAAGAACGAAATTGTAAAGTAATTTTCTATCGTGGCTGGATCGAACAACAGTGGAATATAAACCAACTGGAAACAAAGATGAGAATGTAAATATTAATTTCATGCACCATGAAACTAACTGCAGATTTAACATATCATTATTATTATTATTACCAATACACGCGGTTTACAACACTCGCGGTGATCCGTAAAGTCAAAACACTAAACAGCACAAGTCGAATGTATCTATCTACATTGACTTAACGTCTCGTATAAATTCACTACTTAATTTTATTATTGTAATTACAGTACAAATACTAGGGGTTACCATTACACACTGCACGCTGCCAACGACACAGAACGCCAATTCAACTATTGAACGATACACATTATCACAACTAAATGTTAATTAGGATTTGAGTGTCATGTTTAACTATATTGCCTCGATGGTAGAGTGCTTGGTTGGTCGACTGTTGATAGAATCTGGGTTCAAATCCCAGGTCGGAGTTTTGTAACTCAGATTTTCTAGTAGAAATTTCTAGTAGAGACGGAGTACTGATATAAAGTCTGGTCTATGGCAATATACTCACCCACCTATTCCAAAGCGGGACGTAAACGTAATTAGCGAATGCTGGGAGCATGCTACACTCCTCTGCCTGTCGCTTCGGAAATTACTGGCGTGAAATTATGTATGTTTAACTATATAATTAAAATTATATAATTATATAACTATATAATTATAATTAAAACAGTTTAATTAAGATCGTATATATACATACGATCTTAATTAAACTGTTTTAATTATTAAAGTGGAGTTTAGATGTGCAGGTGCGAAAAACATTACAATGTAACCTGAGACAAGTAAATGCGTCTTTTTGTAAAATGTCTTTGAGAAACTCTACAATAATACTGTACCAATAGAGTGTAGTGGTTTGAAGTTCTGCCTCTCGCAAAGGAGACCCGGGTTCAAATCCTGGCGCGTACCTCTCTACAAAATATACGTTTTAAGGTTAAATATTAATTGCTATAACGGTGCAGTTAAAACTTGAGAAAAACGTTAGAGTTCGTAAAAAAATATTTATGCCTTGTAAAGTCTGCCAACGCGCACTTGGTCAACGTGGCAGACTATGGGCTTAACCATTTCATTCTAAGAATTCATTTCATATTCCAACAGTGGAAAAAATATATTATCAATTATGTAAAGAGACCAAGCTTTGTATACGAAGATGCTGTAATTAGGGAAAATGTGGACGTTCATCATTCTTGTTTGATCATTAAACAAAAAAATAATATACTGCATAATGAATATACTGCATAATATATAATCTAATAATATATTGCATGAAGAAACTAGCTCTGCCATTAAAGAAATATTTTTTTAAAGTAACTATATCTGTCTGTTATTAGTAATTTAAAATACTACAATGATATAAATTTATATAAATGGTTACTTGTATTATTTATGTCTAAATTGCTTTGAGATCTATTTTATCTACACGTTAGAACTAAATAATACTCATAGTTATTTTAATTTAATGGATAATTAGTTTTAATAGCACATAATTTGTTCAATTAACTTAATAATGTGACAATGTCTGTACTCCATTTTTAGAGAAATATCTAAATTCCGCTATATCCCACCATTAACCAAACAGATTAATATTCACTCTACTCTTTATAATCCTTGCCGAAGTTATATTGTAACGCTTAGGGAAGAAAAGGAAATGCTCAAAAAATAGAATCGCGTTCACGCCCGCACGCACAGGCGGTGCGTCGCGGCGTCGGGCGGCGTCGGGCGGCGTCGGGCGGCGTCGGGCAGCGTCGGGCGGCGGGGGTCAGGGCGCGGGCGCGGCCGGCAGCGCGGCGCGCGCGCGCGGCGGCTGG
>DWFO01001324.1:0-16240 GCA_018246595.1 Mimoniades nurscia nurscia | reverse complement strand
ATGGGTGGCGGTCCCCATCGCCGCTTACGCCACAGTTCGTACCAGCGGGGACGGACTGGTACGCGTCGCCTCCGGGGCACGCCCTAGTCCGCACTGCGGTACATATCCAGTCCAGAATTGCAGCCACCAGTGTGGCTGGCAGGGTCGCGACGGGCACGCTTCTGGCACAGACCCCCTTCATGTACAATTTTAAAAAATATTAGTAAAGTTCTCATACTTCTTATGTATTTACATAGATGATAGTTGAGCCCTATTGAACATAATATTCAACCATATTTATATGCCCCATAGCGAGAAGTTCCATCTGTAAATCGCTCTAATAATAAATATAAAATGTATGACGCAATCTGATTTTGCATCTTAATGAAGCGACTCAATATGAAAGTTGAAATCGATATGTTCATTAAGAGTCTTTCTCTAAATATATCAGTCAATATACACATACTATCGATTATTACAAAGATGCAGTTTTCCGCTGCGATTTATCGAGCACGCTGACACTCGCGCCGGCGGCGGCGCCGCTCGCTCGGCCGGGCGCACGTCGGAACACATTAGACGCGAGGCCGGACGCGTGACTCGTTCGATATTAAACTGACGATGTTACGCTTGTGTTGCGTTACCCGATGCCAGCCGCGCAGCCGCGTACCGTGCGTACCTTCAACATTACATGTAGGTATATAATAAATACAACTATCAAATGTACAGCTACGCGGTGGTCGCTGACTGATGGTATATTAAATGTAAGCAGTGATATTCTAATGATTTGAAACTTAGCCCGCATCTGTGATTCAATGAAAAATATGCGCGGTTTTTATTATTATACATACCTACCTATGTGACGTGTTGGAACGGTGAAAGAAGATGTCGAGAGAAAATTTGCCCACCTTGGAATTCTTAATTATTTTCTTTACGGTTTGCGGCGACAGAGATTTCCTTGTGTTCGGACACGTTAGTCATCGATTCTTCGTTTCATGGTACGCGATGAAAAGATAAAGGCGTTGATGATGACGTGGATTTTATGAACGTTGACTGACTCAGGGAATAAACAATTAGTCTATGTAATTGTATAATTATCATTTTTAAAGACTTAAAGTTACATGTTACCATCCATTCCTATTTCTGTGAAAACTATATCTGCTCAAAAATATAAAAAAGTACTGTTGTGATGCAAAGTAACAAAGGTTTAATAAGAACAGCATGTAAGGGCTCAAAGTTTGATCTGTCTTCATTCATAATAAATTCCATCAAAATAATTTATCCTTCGAGCCATAAAACCAACACGCGAACAGGCGTAATTCATTTTGTCCTCATAATATTAGAATTGATATAGTGTTACGCAATAAGTGCATGATAAACGTGATAACACGCACGCGTCGAAGCATGTTTGTGACAACAATACGTGTAAAATGTATCTAGTGTCAATTTGAATGTCTGGACGGCACAATGTATTCTAGTATTTGTAATACAATGACTGGGCGCTCAAGCGGCCACGCACACGTAGGTCTCGCGAGTGCTGGCTACTAAGGTCAAGTTATTTATAGAAGTGTCCCACAGCAAGACGCACGTAGCGCACCACGCTGCGCCAGTTCGTACCTCCGAAAGTGCGAGTTCCGCCCGGACCGCCTTTGGAGATACATAGCTATTTAATCAGCAGTGTTCATGAACAAGCTTAATATGTACAAGTATATCGATTTAATATAAAAACCATTTAGCTGTCGTTTACTCTGAAATTAAAAAGTATTTACGAATGCTAATGACCAAACAACAATGGTCAAATTTGACCTAACTCAATTAAAATGTAAGTTTTAACTTTATCAAGTTTCTTCTTCATGCTGTAAATTGACTGCAGAGTATTACGTGTCCAATATGTACAGTGTGTGCGTAAAATATGAATTTTATATGTATTTTAACATAACATCACGCCTGTATTTGTCCATAGGGGTAGACAGAAAAGTCTAAAATACTCTCACATCCACCAGTCATGTTAAACGTCCCATTATGAAATAGTCTGCCATGACTTACACTACCATTGCAGTACGGGCACAAATTCATACTTCGAGTTACTATCAGAAATTCCAAGTTCGAAAACCCCTTAACACCCCGACCCGGGAGTCGAGCCCAACACCTCTTGCTTGTAACTACTACTCGATAAAAGATGTAGTCAAATGTCACATTTTCTTTAATTTAATGCCTATTTATAGAAGTAAAAACACATACATAGGTACCTATACACAAGTTAAAACTTTCTGCATTCCTCTATATAAACTTTAACAGTGCCAAAGCCCTCAAACTCCTCCGTACGCGCAATATTCTTGAAAGTACAAAGATTTCACTATTTAAATATATACATATATACCTAGTATATAATTATATCAATGAGAGAGCAAGTGACGGTGCGTAACTCGTTTTCGAGATACGGTCGTCTCTGTGTACGCCTATGGGAGGGAAATAACATTTTTATGTATTACTGAACGCTCATACTATGTCGTAATTATTCGTAGATGGTGACAGTAGACAGTGGTGAGTCGTAGGTTCCCAGTATTACACTGTTGCCCAGTTGAGTGACGTGGACTGCCCGCGTAGCGTTTGACACGGCAGTGCAATAAGTACTGGCTTATGTAACTTCGAATTCTTCATATTCATGATCTTCGTCAACTTGTCCGTTGTCCGTTGTCCGGTGCTGAACAAAGCTCGTAATGAGCCATCGCGCCTTCGGATCATGTCCTCACGTACCTATACATACATCTTCGTTGTAACTTTTTCGCAGGTTTCACAGTTTGTTTTCAGATTGAGCCTCATATTATGTACTCGTATGTCCTATAAAGTTTTTCTAAACAAACCTGACCTAATAACGAAATAATCATATTTTAATATTCTGTATTTTTGCTTAAATTGCAAAACAAATGATTAACTTGTAACAAATATTATTTTTAATTGTCCACTATCACACATGGTTGTTCCATTGGATGAGAAAGCTTAAGGCTACGTTGCCAAATAGGCATTAGAAGAATGAAACGTTATGGAAATGTTCAAGCGTTTCAACTCGATTATTGTCTTGTATCGATGTAATGAGTTATATTTGAAAGTTAGAGTTCCATATACATATAAGAGTGCGAACACTAGAACTCCCCGTGCGGTAAACTAAGGTATCACTGTCACCGGTGCATCTGTGTAACCGACTCGCTATTCACTATTAACACTTTCAACTACGCTAATGACGGAACGAATTTCGAAACAGTTCAGTGATAAATTCACCTACAGAGTATTCATGAGAATGATTTATAAGCAAGCCGAAATAGATACAACGCTTGAATGATGTATTTTAGATGTGATTAATTGCATGGAGTGCTCATATCTCTACATGAAAGTATTCTATTTTAGAATATGTAGAGACATCTTCCGCTTGCTATGCTCTCAGGTATTAATTTCGCCGCCGTATCAAGGTTCTTGTTAGTTGTCACAAATCCCTCTCTACCCCTCCACTTAAATCTAATTATATTTGGTGAATCTGAAAGTATCAATTTTTTATATAACTCAAAGGTTATTAATTATATTTATTTATTTCATATTCATTGTAGACTTAAAACAATATAAGTTACAAAGTGCCGACTTAAATCCTAATGGCATTTTCTGCCAATCAACTGTTTATTGCTCATCTTCAGAATTATACGTAGGTACGCTTTGCATGTTTTTTTATTCTTTTCGCCGGCTACAATTCTGGCACACAATCATCTGTCTACTCGTTAACTTGCATTAAATCCTCATATTTTGATTATTATTTTACGTAATGTACAAATGCGCAAGCGGCTAACTAGAATGTACATAGGCAGGTATAATGAATTTTCTTAGTCGTATATCTGTGCATTAGTACGGAGACTTTCATTCCCACGCTTTCCAATGAGGTTTCTCTCGCTAGTCGTTTAATGTTTAAAGCAAGCGGTCACCAGGAAGATGTAACTGCTAACTATTGGCACGGAATCCTAGAAAACTAATATGGGAATATATTGCGATGACCGGCAGTAGCCCACGTCGCCGGCTAGAGGACGACAGGTCCGCGCGGCGGCGTGCGCTACGCACTCACCGTACATATGTAAATCCCGATATAATCGAATAAAGATCGAGCCGCGACCGCCATATTGAATAATTCATTCGGCAAATTGTAATATTATACAGATTACATTGAAATTTGTCGCCGGGGACGCGCGCATGCATTCCTTATTCAGGCCCCGGCCGTGTGAGATGTGCTGGGAAATATGTTTTCGCTATGAATTTTCAATGAATTCTCGTTCGTTCGTCAATCTATCCTAATAACCACTATACTATCACGAGGATCAAGTTATAGGACTGGACTCATTCGGTCACTATCTAGATTTTTATGTAGCGAATAAAAAGGAAGATCAGGCGTAATTATAAGGCGCCGTCGCCGCCCGTTAGCATCTGCAAATGCATTCAAAAAAAGTAGTAGTAGTAACAGTAGAATCACTTAGCTGTGTCCAATGGAATACCTCTGTGTCTACGACCTGTCATAAACACAGTGTACCGCAGACCAAGCCGGAATGGGGGATACATTGTTGTTTATCCACGATCGGCCTAGTGGTGGTAAAATAAGTATGACTATTAAGCCGGTAGTTATGGACACGTTCGATTCCCGCTCTGGACAAATATAAAAATTCTGATGAACGTGAGTGTTCGTTGTCTGAATTTAAATGTATCTATTGTTGATTAAACTTGTGTATTTATGCATTTTATTTTACTGGATACTACAGCACATGCTTTGCATAGTTTGCCATGTTAAGATTTTAATACTAAAATACATACATGTGTGTTCTATGTTAGTCAAGGAGATGGGCTATAAGTATGCGTGTCTTTCAGGGGCGAGTCTCGATAATTTTCGGTGATGAATGCATAAAATTATTAGTGAAGTAATAAAAATATTTCCACGTGTCCGATCAGTATGCGTGTGACGCGATGCAATTAGCGACGTGCGCGTACGGACGGGCGAGCGGGCGACGCGCGCGCCCTCTAACGGTTCGCTTTGAGTTATAACGCGGTGTGTTATTGGCGCCACCGGTGACCGCTACCAGCGCATGCTAATAGAAAACGTGAAAATAATACACGCTCATCGGAATGTTTTATTGGGGAGTGCGTGAGTTCGATGACCACTGCCGTTGGACTTACATTGTCTATAGGGAACACGTACATTTTTTTGTTTCAGTAATCAAATTAATACGCGTATAGACAAACATACAAAGACATGTGACATGAGCGTAGAAATATTTTTTTTAAACAAGAAGAGGCATAGGTACAATATGTAATTATACGAGTATACATTAATTGTTTTGTAAATTGCCGTCACATTTAATTATAAATTTTCTTCTTCAAATCGATAGCTGATCTGAGTGATCAGCCGCCGTGGTGAAAGGATTACTCGCTATGTGCAGGGCGCGCCGGGCAGTGTATGTTCATGCTTCATCAGACATAGTCGCCACTCGGGAAGGCTCCTTTCATGCACCCCATATTTATAAAATTATGATTATGTTTATAAATAATATAATATCAGAGTATATTTTTTATATATTCCAACTGATATTTTTATGAGCGACGCCAAAAATAAAAATGCTCATTTGTTGAAGTCACGAACGTTTGACAGATTCTACGTTTGCTTGGAACTAAAGGAATCATGCTTTTTGATGCGTCATACTCGTATGTACAGACATTCTTAGAGAATAAAGTATTAAGTTTCCAGACTAGATATAAAGGTAACAAAATACTGAGTTTTCATTTCTTTTATACAATGATTCGATATGTTACTGTGGCTATTGTGAGCGATATGTAATGTTAATCAACGCCCAGTGCGGTCAACAACAGAAGGCGTGACCGCTAATGACAAATTTTCACGAGCGTTTACGTTCTGCGGAGAGCTTGTTAAATAACCGGTCACAATGTTCGTGGTTAAGGAATAGTTGTTAAACCTCGTTTTGACAGCATTTTTGAACGTTCCGAAAAATACAATGAGACACGGTGGTAGAGTATGCACTAGACCAAGACGTAAACTCGATAAATTTAGACAAAAAAGTAAAGTACCTAGGGATCAGTCAATAAAACGTTACCAAAAAAAATTAATCAATAACATTCGTACAATCGAGGCGTAGTCTCATCGGCCCACGCGTGGCCATAAATTTGGTACAAAACGATCTATCAGCGCTCTATGATCGTGTGCTATCTGTAATTGGAAGTTAATAGTCAATTATTTCGAACTCTACAACACATTTCGAGTGGCACTTGAAGTAAAGTGTACGTACGTACTTAGTGGTTAAAGTGTCGTTTAAGATAAGCCAAAGAGGATGTTTTGTGTTACGATGCGCTCGTTTGAATACAAAATGGCGGCGGCTGGCCGTAAAAATACTTAAACTGCAAGTATTAACCGATAGAGTAAGCGCTACGACTTTCATGTTTAATTAATTAAATTCTATATATTTCTTCTCTGTACCGATAACATTTCCTGTGGCGATTTCTTTATGTTGAATTAAGTAAACGATGCCAAGGTGTCGAGGCGAACTTTGACTCACCGAATAGCTCAGATACGGACTAAGATAAGCACGTCCAGTCTATAAGGATAGAAAAATTGGGCAACTGCGTTCATTCTGTGTAAAATGAATAAATTTTTGAGAAAATAATTATTTTTATAAGGGTTATTTTTTTTCTTTTTACAAGAATTTTTTAAACATTTGTAACACCTGTTGTCGTTATAAATTTTAAAATAGATTTTGTTTTTCTATTGTAATTGAAACGTTTTTATTTTATATATTTCTCGCACACGGTGTTCGCTACTCCATACATACATGTACGTATGTGTACTCGCACGTAACTACGTAGGGAACAATTGCGCAAAACGTGTGTATTATAATGAAGTAGGCATACGATACGTTACGTGCACGATCAAAGCATCCTAAAAGTTGCGTTTTCAAATACATATAAATATTTCAAATGTAAGATGTTCTATTCGTGTCCGACGAGCACCGGCGCGTTTTTCTGTCGTTCCAATTTTTTCCCCGTGTTATGACGGCCCGTATTATGACGCCGCCGCCCCGTTTCGCCTCCTCGTTATCATCAACTATAATTTGTGTACTATTCAATTTCTCGAGCGATCTGTCCGCCCATAATATTATTTATGTTTACTTATGTCATAAAAAAGTAATAAATTAGTGGCATCGGTTGTGAAGGAGGTTGTAAAATTTTATAGCATAGAGAGTGACCGATGTCAGGTCCGCTGTCGGATATCCACGCGACGAGTAACGGTGTCAATTTTATGTTTAGTAGCTTTATCTCCCAAAATTCACGGACTCCCGGTGGCTGCGTCTTCTGTAATATACACCCTACACACGTCGTTTTTCACTCTATTTTTACATTAATTTTGTAGCAACGCCATAAAGTTTTTCGTTCTAGAGAATTCTCTAGATCAGCTACGAGTACGGATATCCACACATGTTGCAAAACGATGCTATAATTTCGTATATCTTCTTTGTATAATACTGTATTTTCATATTGATATTTCTGTCAAGTGAAGATTTTATTATTTTGAGAAATAATATCTTTCCATTATTAACAAACTAGCCCGCGGCTACTTACTGTTACTGTACTCACCGAGGCTCCTATACGTCATCCGACATGTGTTTCATGTAGTTGCGACACTACAATTGTCACAAGCAATAGGTACCTGTACACCTAACACCTAAGTAAGAAACATCTGCTGCATCGTATTAGATCTATATGTTAAACTTTTCCACGAAAACTCATGCGTACTGACTATGTAGATATACATACTTGTATATGTAATATATACCTTTAAAATTCGTAACTCTAAGGTCACTCAGTGGCACAGCTCTTTACTCAATTATGTATATTTGTTAAATAAAAGAACTATTCTATTATATTATTATTTTATCTGAAATATTTGCATACAAAATTACTCGTACTTAAATAAATTACTTTAAAACAAATCTTTTTTAAGTCAAATACAAAATTACAGTTATGTTAGAATGTTGATGATAATTGTATATCAACAGAGACTTTGAAATTAATCTAAACGAGCTAACCATTATCTTAATGTAGAGCTGAGTAAAATTTAATGTAGAGTTATTTCGACGTGGACTCCAGTTTGTTCTTATTACAGGCCAATTATCTTAGCCCCTTTGCTGCATGGAGTATATGAGTATATGACTCTATGTTCGTATTATAACTATTATGTACATATTTATATATGTTACTCACATTAAATATATTAAGTTCCTATCTAGTAATGTCTATATCATTAGAATAGAGGTTAATTTTGTTACAAAAACTATTATCAAATTTCATTCATGATTCAAATAACTTTAAAACATATTTAATTAGTATCCGAACGTATCATAATAGAGATAACTTCATTATTATTCGTTAAATTAACTACATATCTGTTAGCGTTTCATCAATCGTCAATTACAACTGACCATCAATTACAGCGACAATTAATTTAGCGCCGAGTTATTTAAATAGATCAATGAAGTGGCAATGTGGCGAATAAAATAGTTTCGTGCGCAGTTCTCTAACACTGGACTTCATCAACGACTAGTAATGATAATATTTATTGTATACAGAAAATAACGTGGAAATTTCAAGCAACATTCGACATGCCTCAGTGATCCAGTGGTCAGTGAACCTGACTACGGAGACGGGGATCGTGAGCTTGATTATTACCTAGGACAAATTTATACTTGTGATAGACATCCCGTTCGTGCGTCGCACTTGCAACCAACACGACCAACGAGGCAGTCTATAAGGTATAAGATTTACTTACATATATAAATAAGTGTTATTCATAAGCCTTTTAGTTCTTGTTCCCACGACTTAGGCTCTGCCTATTATTATTGTTAAACATCTTATGATCGACCAAACTTTCACTTAAACTACTACTACATATATATTTACAAAGTAAAATTAGGTGTAATATTTAGAATCCGTGCTTAATTTCATTAGCGTTACCTCGCCGCGACCGACATGGCACTCGTAATAACCGAACAGTTACACCTCCCACTGACTGGCGCCTTTGTTACATAAGGACACACTCCGTTCGTATACCTAATGCTCGATTGACCTCATTAATGCATACACAGTGAAGTGAAACATTTTGTATTTTTTCCTTTTATACATATTCGTGAACTACATGACATACTAGGATTATTTATATTAAAGCGAATTACCATAATTGTACGATTTATTTTTATCATATTCAAATTGTATGTTTTCGAATTCGCATTTCCTTCTACACACGTTCGCATATGCCTCGCTTTGGCTCAGTTAATGTTTTAATATGTAAATTCGTAAGAAATTACAATTTTATAACGTTCTACATAATTTGCTTAAACTTGATTCTTTCTCGGAATTATTTAATATTACAAGATGTTAGATTATGTATACACGACGCTACCAGCAGAAAGTGTAGGTGTTATGCGTCTTACGTTTAATTTAATATTATTAGAAGAGTTACATCAGCTCTGTTAAGATATTGATATTTGGTGGACTTTATGCTCTGTGCCCACACCATAAGGGACTTGGTAGAATTATTATTATTATATTTTTTTCAGTTCTACCGATGATTGCATTGTAAAAAAACAGGAAAAAATTTAAGTATTGAGGGTTGATTATTAAAATGAAATTTGTAAGTTTGCTAAAAACAAATACATTTTTCCATGGTACAGAAGTAGGTAGCATTACACGAACTCCACGTATGTTTATTAAATATTTGTAGACGTTAAATAAAATGCTATGCCGCCCTTGGCCAGCGCGCAGGGTATGGCCTTAACTCTTCTCGTTGTGAAAGGAGAGCCCTGTTGATGATGAAGAGATGTTAAACCGTATATACCTAAAGGTATGTATATTTTGTACTTGAGCTCTTTCGGTGAAACGAACTCATTACTTTGAACTACTATAGCAATTACTTACTTTTACTTTGAACTACTATAGCTATAGCAATTTTCGGATGTATTTAGCTGACGCAACGAGGTCATGTAAAGCCTGTTGCCAGATATATAGGTACCCACACCGGGTAAATATCCAGACTCCGGGACAGTAAAGAAAATCTAAGTTAAAAAAATCCGATACTACCCGACCTGGAATTGTACTCAGGACCTCACTTGCGCTCTTGCAACCAACATGACCAACGTACCTACATATGTAGGTATAATATATCTTTGTATATCCAATCGTGGCCATCCTTAACGACTCACTTATATATAGGTATTATCATTCCTATATTCAAACGAGGTAGGCAAAAACAAAGTTTTTCCACCTGCTACGACGGATGTGGCAAATTTGTTTCGCCTCTTCTTAATTCATTAAAGTCGTCATGATTATTAAGCTAATAGATATACATATACATTATATTTGTGTGCTTCGAGAGGAATTTGGTGACAAAAAGGCATTTTAAATTTATACCCGTAAATTTTGAATTCAAAGGCCAAAAACAAACCGGCGTGGGCGTGTCCGGTCCGAGCGAGGTTTATGTGACAGTTTACAACAGACCGATGTGGCTGTGAACCCAATCTAATGTACACTTTTGTTTAGTCACTGAAATATATCCGATTTAAGACTTTTATTTTTTCTTGTCGTCACTTTATTCCGATATACAATTATTCCGATAGTCAAAAAAGTATTGGTAATAATAAATTTGTTTTCAACATTTTAAATTAGGTAAATAAATTTGATTTAACAAGGATTGCATGAAAAATGTAATAAATAATTACACATAACATGTTAAATTTAAGATTCAACCACGTTCAAACGCATCTAAAACAGGAGTCGTCCTGTCCAATCCATTTCAATTTAATTAACGACAGCTTAATTTATTGCAACAACGCTATAGAGACGGTCACACGTTTTTAACGAAGCAACATCGGCAATGTAGGCTTTTCTAGTGGACGCACGTGATAGCGATCTTCATTAAATAGATGAATGTGGGAAGAGCACCGCTGCGCCGCGCGCTGGCGACCGGTGCCCCAGCCAGTGGTCGCATTTGCATACACATCATATCAGCAACAGCTCAGTGTTACACGAACAACATTTTAAACGCGCTGGTGCTTTAAGCTCAATGTCGAAATAGTCATCATTACGAGCAGCCTATTGCTGTCCACTGTTGGACGTAGGCCTGCCCTAACGGGTTATGCCAACGCTGCGCATGCGGGTTGGGGAGCGCAGAGCACAGCTTCTCACACCGGACACATTGCTGCCCTTAGACGGCCAGAGCCGTATCGCGATACCGCGTTTGTCTTAATTTAGTTGTTTGATTCAATAGTTTGTGAGCTGATATGGAGCGGCTAGTTATGGTACATATGTACATATATTTGTTGACATATTGTGGTTTGTAAACAATAATATACCCTCTATTTTACTTTTCAGATCAATTAGCAGTACCTATGTAAAAATTGTCCCAATCTATTATTGCTTCACATAGTGTTCACTATTATTTGTATTCTATAAACTTCTCATTCGATACATTTTATGTGGTCATTTACTTCATTATACTGTTGCGTAATTATTTTTAACTATTGATTTGTATATTATTCTATTCACCGGTTCATTCGTTACGAACGACAATTTAAATTTAACATGAATGAAATTATATGTTTTCATAAAAATATCTTGAAATATAAATACATATACGGGAAAATATGCTTTGAGATACTCCTGGCGTCTCTACAGTCTCTACTTACCAGTTGAAACTGCTAATAGTTCTAGTAGGTATATCGTCATCATTTTCATCACATCAGTTTCCATTATTCCACATCTAGAAACAAACCCCCCCTTAATATTTACTACATATTCTTCCTTCGCCTATCTCATCTAAAGTGATAGTTGCCTCCTTAAGATCGTCGATCGTACATACCAGTATCTAAGTAGGTACTCCCGGCCAGTATTTTGATAGTAGTCTGTGATACCTATATAAATTATAAATCAGTGGCAGGTTAAAATAAATGAATGCAGTAAATATACATATGTTCATGTTAAGTTCCTTTTAAGTATCTAATTGTAAGTGTAAAGTATCTTTGTTAGATCTCAGTAGCAGTGCAATGAACGATATGTGTTACTGTGGAGTATCTGTATAAAATGTAAAAAAAAATTAAAAACATAATATCGTACAAAATATTTGAAAATGCTACTTTCTTACTTTAAATATAAATATATTTTGCATGTAAATGAATTAAACTAAATTACACCTTTCCTCCTTAAATTTCCTAATTCAATTTGCTTTTGTATGTGTCATAGCGATGCATATTATGTTTTCATAGACAGTATAAAATATATTTAAATAAGTATGTAAGAAGCATATGCTTTAACAATGATATACATATTTAGCAGAACAGTCTCTACTTGAATAATTTTACATTTGCTCAACTGTGCTTACCGACGGACAGTATTCCCAAAGTCAATCAACTTTTAGTTATAAGTATTACGGAGGTTTTATAGTAACCATTTACAGTATTATTTTTTAGTCATAAAGTTCACGTATGCAGCTCTATTGTGCCATTTCGTCCTTTGTAATCGAAAGCTCTATCTCCTCAGCTGTAAGTGTACCCTTGTAGACAAAGAGCAGTCCACCCACGGTGTCAAGGCATTAATTTAACTGCTCACGGCCTGAGTAGAGATTGTAACCTAAAACGTAGAGTTAATCGCGGCTCTACTAAAATATTGTCGTGTAACGCGATACGTTTTGTGTAGGAAGAGCACGGACGGACGGTCGTTCTCCACTGCACCCATATTGTATGTATATTTCTTTAAGGGCTTTTGCATGTTTTTACTGTGTATTTCTAGATACGAGATTGTCCTTTCGAAACCTACAAAATAATATTGTAAGACAGGTTTTTGCAATTGTATATTATTTATCGTTAAAAAAAATGGATTTCTGTATTTGTTAAATACAGTTTGTGAGGTTATTCAGACAGGCCGGGTGCATAAAGTTACTCGTATTAAAACACGGTAAATTATATTGTCGCTTTTGTCTATTTAAACTTTGAACCATCACATTAAACATTATAAATGCTGTCTTGTTTACTCCACGCGCATTGGAAATTAGTAAAAAAGGACAAAATGTTGAATAATACCTAAAATATTGTATAAATGAAACTTTTAGCGAAAGTTTGAAATAGCTAGTGTGGTATCGAATTAAATCGAAGTTGCTTTTAATTTATTATTCATAATTCGTTATCATCGTACTATAATATAGGGGCCTCAAAGCCATTCCAATCTATACCTAAGGGAATATTTGTATGCAAACACGCATTACAGCTTTCAATTTATTTTAGGTATTAACAAATATCTGATCACTCGCCAGTAACAGTAAAAGATCATTAGTAAACTAGCACGTTTCAAATGTATCTAGAATGTTCGAAGCCTTATGAAGTCCTTAGAGTCCCTCACACTTCGTAACGTTTTTTGATATGGTTTTACGTAACATTTTATGAAAACTGTTATTCAGTCTAATGAGAAGAAAAATTTCGATCATACTCGTATTTTTTTGAGTAGGTATATGAATCCGTAGCTCTTAACGAATTGTATACTGGAGTGATATGTTAACTGAAACAGCTCCGGGCGTGGCCGGTTTGAGAAATAGGTGGTCGCTAGTGTAGGAACTCCATTCTTTAAATAGTAATATAACTTCTTTCAACAGTAATTAAACTCACTCGAAGGTTTTCAGCGTGGCTTATGAACTTCCGAGGACAAATAAAATGAGTAATTGGCTCCGAGGCGAACTTATGAAGTAAGCTACAGCTCTTGACAAGGGTGATACATCAAGTGTGCAGCGTATTTGAAATGCAAGTCTGTTGAAGACATTATTTGCGTGGTTTAATATGATGGCTAATTGAAACTTCATTAGTTAATTTAACCCATACAATTGATGAAATTTGCCCGTCAGTTTCGATTTGTATATAAATAACCTTAAATTTTTGCCTTTAATCCCCGAAGAGGTAGACAGAGAAGCGTAGTACTTACACTACAATGTTTCACTAATTGCATTTACATCCCCATCATGGAATAGGTGGCGGTCCTATTGACATACATTGGACATAAATACAGACGGAGCCACAACTAGAAATTTCAAATTAGAAAGCTCCAACAATGATTACTCGATCCGGGGATTGAACCGGGGACTTCTTGATCAGCCATCGCGCTTGCAACCACTACCATTATGTGCATAAAATGAATAAATCAGGAAATTCTAATTATATTGATTTAGAAATGTTTGTATGTATGTGTGTGCTCTTTTCGTAGATATGACAGTGTTAGGCCTAAAGCAGGTACAGGGTCTGCGTAGTTACATGTGCTGACACATACTGCATGTATGGTTATTGATGTATATATGGATGTAGGTATTTAGAATTTACATGATTCATGTATGTATTTAGATTAATTCTAATTCTATATGTAGGGTTGTGTATATTTTCAGTAATTTAAAAGCGCGTCTATGTAATAGATAGTCCCAATTGTTGGCTTTAAATTATACGAAAATAAAATCAAAAGTGGCCAAAATTAAAGATGTCATTTCAATTTTAAATATATTTATTATAATAGTAATTTTAAGATTATATAATACGCCTACTTTTAAAGATTTCAGTCAAATAAATACACGATTTTCGTTCTTTTTTTAAATTAAATATCACTAAAATTGTACAACGAATAAGCTATTTACATTATATCACAAATAATATTTGAAAGAGGTCCTATATGTACTATTAGTAGTATCACTTCTACTTACAGTCTGTCCGCTTCGTATGGAATATTCGAGAGGTTCACAAACAGAAAACAACAACTAACTTGTCACTGGTGTCGAACCCCCGACCGCCGCACACAAGTCGTCCTATTGGAGCCCAGTCGACGCACATTCCTAACGAACATTGCACGTAGCCTACGTAAAAATGATTCGAGAATGAATTACATTAGCGATATATCACTAGGTCACTCACTCCACATCGATACACGGTAGAACAAGACATCGGCCACTCGTGGCCGGCTTACAGTTTCTCGAACGCTCTGGAATTAGTCAGCATTTCCCTCGTGAGCCGCCACACTTGCTTAGCGGCGTTCTCTAGCGCCGTCGGCGACTTGCCTTTGAACAGGTCGACATGCGGAAGGAAGTAATGTGGGCACCGTCGACACTGAAGCGAGGAAATCAGCTGTAGGAAGATGCCGTTTATCCTGTCGCCTATCGCGCCTTCGTCCCACTCGTGTTCCCTAGGATGTTTCTCACATTCGTATAAGAGGAGCGTCTTCATGTGATAACATGTTACGGGGTTCCCGGGCAAGTCCAGGTGCCTATCTCTGATCGTTTTCAATATGCTCAAACATTTCCGCCGGCACCCGCCTTGCAGTAACCGATTTTCAGCCTCAAAAAAACTAAGCACCCACGCATCGCCTTCCATTGCCGAGTTCTTTCCCTGTAAAGCGATGCATTCTTTGGACAGTAAATCGAAACCTTCAGTTTTGACTTCTGCCACGATGTTAGGATGCGGCCAGGGTATGGCCGGCAGCGGCCAGTGCGCGGCCGAGCGCGGCCACAGCCCTGCGCACTTGAAAGCGGGTGTTATCTGCACTATGTACCGTTCGCGGATCCTCAACTTCACCTCCGTGGTCTCAGCGATCATCTTCACGCAGTCCCGGTACGAGCACTTGTCGCATGCCTGCGCCACCAGCGTCTGGAATCTAGATCGGATTTTCCTCGCCGAAAGGTATCCCGAGGCGGTGATGAACTCAACCCAGAGGGACATGGAGCGCTTCCTGCCGTCACTCAACTTGAGAACGGCACAGCCGGGCAGGGAGCCGTCGTCCACGAAGTTCAGAACGCCCATTTGGTTCAAGTAGATAACAATCTCGAATTCGTGAGGCGAAACGACTTCAAGTCCGTCGAAACGTCCGTTGTAATCGGTGAGGGAAGAGATGAATCTCGGCTCCTGCAGCTCCACCTCCTTGAGCACATCTTGAACTATCCTGCACACCTCGTGGATCGTTTTCGCGATCTGCGCCTTGCGGTTGGCGACCCTCTCGTTGTAGTACTTGTTCATCTGGTAGACGAGCTTGGATTGGGCCGCCATCATCTCCGGTGGCACGAGCATGCTGGCTGTGTGCATTTACGCGGTGGTCATGGTACTCGGCGGCCGGAGTGCACACGCGCACGGAACGCAGTCGCTCGACGACTGAGCCATGTCGGAAC
>DWFO01001323.1:0-16244 GCA_018246595.1 Mimoniades nurscia nurscia | reverse complement strand
CCGTTATAGCAAGTGATATTTAAACTTAAAAACAACAACTTAACAAATCATAGTCGCTCCTAAATATAAAATTTTATGGAAACTAATAACATCAGACACACTTTTCTTTATCTAATCTTATTATACCTTCCCTCACTTAAAATTTAAAATGAACTGAAAAATCAAGTATTCAATTTGAATAGACATTTCTGATCGCAACGAAAACTGTTTACTAAAGCTGTTTATATAATTGGTGGCCAACTCTAACTGTACTGGCCAATATTCGTGTTGTCATTTAACGAAATGACGATGCTGTTTCAACAAGTAGCTAATTTAATTTACTGACGCCAAATGTTATATGCAATTTGATATAAGTATTAAATATAATTAGACAAAATATGTATGTCATTATCATTAGTTTATCTCAGACTCATTGTGGGTGTTTCCACTAATGACCGTCATTATCCCCTATGGCTATATTCATCCCCTCAGGCCTGATCATATATTATAATATAGGTACAAATCAGTACATAAGCTATGTAATGTGGAACAATACAGTTTAGCAAAATTTTCATTCAATTGTATTTTGTAAGCAAGAGAATAGAATTTTGTTGTAAAAATCAATTGTTCAGTAATTGTATTGTAGTTTCGTGGTTCAGTGGATCTGATTAGAGTGACGAGGGTTAAGATACGAAGATGTTTTCCTTCGAGAGAAATTAATTATGTCAGAAACGTCATTCTATACGTCTATATTTCATAACTTAAAACTATGTTTCGCCTTGTGCTATTAGGAATTTAGCTATCCGTAAATTAATCTTCGGATGTTGAATGCAACATCCTTTTGAGTTTTAACATCATTATCACTTAAATTCAACGTTTGACTGTTGTATATGAGTCTCGTCTCAAACTTAAAAGTGTTAAAGCCACGATCACCCACGCTGATCAATCGCGGTAGATTTCACACGCCTTAGAGAAAAAAAACGTAACATCACGCATGTAATCTCCGAAGAAATAGGCAAAGGACTGTATTACACTCTCACGATTCACCAGTTACATTTACGCCCTACTACGGAATTGGTAGTGAGCCTATTGCCATGCATCGGGCACATTCCCAGACTCCGAGTCACTACTAAAAAAAATTAAATTAAAAACATCCAGTAGTGCCCGACCCAGGATTTTAGCCTAGGACCTCGCGACCCTTGCAACCGCGTTTGCAACCAACACGACTATCGAAGGGAACATACATAAAATTAAACTAATTCTAACAAGAAAACCTAATACTATGATCGAGACCTCATTTCATCTTTGATCAAACTTAAGATTGTTTCTGAGATTCTTAGGTTATTTGCGGTCGTCTTCAAGGCAGGTTATCGGCTCATTAAAAGGAAAATCTAAAACAAGTAATTTAGTAAAATCTGTGTAGGAGCTTTTACTAGAGAAACTTTCATGTTTTTAAAACAATCTATAGAGTTTATATTCCATTTTAAGAGGTATTATATTTTTATGAGTATTAACAAAAAAAAAAACTGTTATACAAACGAAAAAAAATTCAATTACATTTCTCGAGCATAAAAATACCAAGAACAACGCTTTGTTTGACCCGTAGTTTTAATTTAGCAAAATGTTATTTCGCAAAATTGAGCTATCATTAAAGCTGAATAATCTAAGTTAATACGAGTATCGTGAGCCAGCGCTCCGGGCGGACTGTTGCTTGTCTAAGGCAATGATTTGAACTGATTTTCAAGTTAATATCATTATTTTATACCCGCTGCTTTACTTATAAGCTTAATCATATCTCATTCATTAGCTGCGTTTTGAATGAGTGTTAAATATAAATAAATTAAACTTGTTCAATAGTAGGTATAGTCAACGTGTTAAGTGTTTGGTTTATTGCAAATACACACTATTGTGAACTTACTTATTGTTTTATGTACTATGTACGTATTGTATAAGCGTGGTCAGTGGATTTTTTCTTTCATTAGTGCTGCGCAGCGACGTTTGGATGTCTTAATGGGCTAATTATGTGTTAACATGACTATTACTGTTAGCAGCTGTTATTAAAGACATTTCACTCGAATGCTACCAACATAATTGTCTCCACTTTGAACGAATAATAGTACTAATATATAATTAATGCGGAAATCAATTATTGTGAGACTAATGCAATTATTGGTTCATTTGTAAAATGAAATATATATGTTTATGTTTAGATATAAGATTTGTAGTTTATGAGCTGTTTACTTGCTATAACACAGGTCAAATTTAGGTAACGTTTAAGCATTTGTTGTTGTAAATAGAGTTTTATTGCATATATAACTCAAGCAATGAATAAAGGTATAGATATAACCAGATAACCCTGAAACCTGTCAATAATCCAATAATCAAAATAGAACACTTCCCCGCTGCATTTTATTACCTACAGGTCGTAACAGTACAACAATCTAGAATTAAGCTTTTTTCATAGTTTAAAAAAACGATGAATTAATTACAGTGAAAATACCGAACTGAACGTACTCGTATATACGATAAATGGATAACTTTTACTGTTAAAATAATATCATCTCCGCCGCAATCTAGCGGCGATCGTTGGAAGCTCATGAGAATAGGACCTTGGTTTTTTATACTCAATAGGCTCGCATTGGGCCACAGACTTGCCTGATGGAAAAGCAATGGTGTGGCCTATAATGGATGGCTAGATGTCTTAACAAACAAACAGACAAAACAAATGTAATATCTGTTCCAAGCAACCCTTAAAGAATCATATAAAATATTACTAAGATTTAAAAAAGCTGAACTACAATTGAGAAACTGTAAAATAATAAATGTAACGTTACACCTGTAATCTCTATGGAAGTAGGCAGAACAGTGCAGTACACTTCCACATTATTACCAGTTACTTGACGTTGGCATACATTGGGCACTAATTGTCCTCCCGACCACTCATCTCATCTCACCGACCTCACTCCCGACCAACCAGGCAGTCAAGGCTGGACACAGTAGTACATAATGCAAAATACTTTATTAAGGAACAGAGCGAAAGATAAGAGAAAATTGTAAAAAGATATGTTAAATAATGCTCTTTACATGCGTTTTAAAACATCTGTACAATAAAAAAAAAGCACGATTTTAAATCATATTACCGCGTGTGTTATCCACACAACGGGCCGTGGTCACGACGACGGTTGCAAAGATAATGTATCTGGATTGTGTAATAATTTATATTGGTTAATATAAAATCTTGTATAACATGCGAGTGACTGTTACGATTCTGTATGCTTTGGAATGCGAAAGCGGTTTATTTCTCTAAGACTATGTTCAAAGATATACGGAATCCCGTGAGGCTGGTGAGGTATATTTTTATTAATACTATTAGGGCGTATCGTAACTTCACGCCTGTAATCCCCGAAGAGGTAGGCAGAGGAATGCAGAACACTCCCACGATTCACCTGTTACGTTTACGTACCACTATGGAATAGGTGGTGAGCCTATTGCCATACACCGACCACATATCCTGACTCCGAGCCACTACTAGAAAGTGTAAATTAGAAAAATCCAATGGCATAATTATGTTCGTGATAATTAAAAAATTATAGTTGCATACGCTATACGCTCCGCTTCCCGCTACTCTTAATCCTATGCACACAGGTTAACAAGACGCCGAGGGCGTAAGCCTAATTTTACTACATACATTAGAAAAACCTCCATTAGTAGATATGTATATAAAATTAAGCAAACGCAACATGCTTAATTACTTTTACGATAACGAAAATTGGATAACTGGTTGTCGCGATATAATCTGTTCACGTAATTTATTAAAAACTATGCAAGTATCTCAAAGAATGTATGAAATTGCTAGACTTGATTTGATAAAGGTGTTTAAAAAGCTGCCAAGTGATTCTATTAACATATGTAATTTTTACCATAGAACGAGCACGAATCTCGACTCCGTGCTAGTACTTAAAATGTCATCTTATAAAAACTCAATAGTGACTTGCCTGATATGAGGATCAAACCCAGGATCCGTGATTAGTAGTTGCGGTTGCAGTTCAGATAATTTTTTAATTCGCTCCGAATTTGTCATTATTCTGCTGGTGGTACAAGGACTTTCCCAAGGTACTGGGTTTATGATTTTTCCTTTAATTTCAACTGATCCCGTCGATAATTATCGTATAGCCCGTTATTCTGAGTTACTATGATTAATTTAAATACCTACCTCACTTCAGGCATGTAACAAAAACATTAAAACAATTTCAGGTCATAAAATGAGTCCCCGTCGTATCGTAATACGTCAATATCGTAATATGCGTGATCTTTATAATGGATTAAATACTTATTTTTCAAATATTATGTAATATATTTATTAATTATTCCAATATCCTTACGTAATGTTTCTCTAAATATCCTTAATCGATTAAAAAGATTTCTTAATATATAATTACCTTGTATATTTTTTACCGATACCATAATCGGAACTGTTACGAATGAAAGATTGCGAGTCAAAAGCCGGCGCGTGGGCGTCAGTTACTCCACATACCGACATACATATGTTGTTATAAATATTTTATTAATCTATCACCGTAATAAAGCAGCGAGGTGAAATGTAAATAACCTTCGGATTGCCACATTGTATACGAGTTGGTAGACCACAAAATTAGCCGGATTATATTGGTATGCGGATCAATTATGGCCGGAGGTGACTCCCGAAGCCCATGGTCAGTCCCCGCCACACGCAACGGTCAGCACGACTCGCTACTGGCGGTTGTGGCGCTGACCATAAAATAAGACATGCTCTGTAATTAGTTTGTACATAACTGTTCAACACTTCTTTTTTATTTTCTGCCAGCAATCACATCCAGTTCTTGTGCAATAATTGTGCACCAATTCTATCTACACAGTTTTTGGCATATGAATTTTAGTATACTAAATAAAATTTGTTAAAAATGTATGCTAAAAATTTCTTTTTTTTCTCATTGTTTCCGTTTCTTGTCTTGGTATGTACAAGCCGTTATAGCAAAAATTACAGCCATGCCTCACCGTGTGTATGCAGTCTCGTAAAGCCGCGCACTAACCTACAAACTTATCTCATAGTCATTCATACTGCGACGTAAATATTTGTGTGTCCTTGAAATAACATGAGGCCAAATGATTCAATGTGGTAAAACTCTATAAGTCATTCATCGGACTCTACTTAATATTTTACAGACGGACGGATGAAGGACAGACGTTTGGACGGACGACGAAAAGGATGGATGGACGAATAGCGGGCTAACGAATCTAAGCATGAACAGACAAACAGACAGATAGATAGATGACTTTTTATTGCTATAAGAAATAGTACAGACACTGAATATGTAAATAAACAACCTGCTGGCTTAAAACCTTTCTTCTAGTTATCTCAAAATGATTACAGATAATGTGTCTCAAAAAAGTATATATTATAAGGTATACACAACAAAGTCAATTATACTATTAAATTATATTATAAAAACAACACAACACAAAACAATCAAAGATAATAATTTATTTATCATCTTTTAATACATCGTCTTTATTCATATTTGTAATATACATAGGTATATCTCAAACAAAATTATCATCATAATAAAATTATTTTTTCTAATGATGTCAGAAATTATTTTTTCAAATCCTAGTATTTGAATATGTCCCTTTATTCTGTACGAATGGAATAAAATAGCTAAACAGAAAAGAAGTAGATCCTACATGTAGGTAATATTTGTGTATTATACAAATGTTAATTTTGGGATAAATTGCATCATACAAATGTTTCTTACAGATGCGCCCATTGTAATTTCACACATCAGAAGGGTTATCAATCACGAAAGTGCGCTGAGCACGCAACAATTAACTCACGCATAAACAAATAAAACTAACAGCTGTAACAATTGATGGGTAAGAGGAGGCAAAAAAACACATTAGCATTGTTATAAGTCCTGCTTCGTTAGTTCAGTTGCGTAACGCGATTAATGAAAACATTCATCAACGGCTTGTGTAATAAAACCACTTAACACCGATCTCCTTACAAAATACAAAGATTGATGAAGATTTTCATGTAACTCGCGCTCCGTGATTTCTCTGACTCATTAGACAAATGAAGAGTGTTATTTTATTTATTACTTTTCAAATAGATTTTTTACTAAATCATGTCGTTCAGTCCAAAAAATTATATCAGGCATAATGCTACAAAGCCAACTTGCTGTACCTACCGGTTGCAAAATAAAAAAAATATGCTTGGCGTGACTACCGATACGGTATTTAATAAGATACAAATCTAATACTAATCTAATCGCGATGGAGCCGCACGGTCCAGTTAACTCCATACCTGTTTCATTTAAAAACTTAAATCTTAACCGAGCGGCCAGAGTGAAATATCCACCAGCGAGTGTTTCCGGTGAAACTATTATTCTTGCACATGCGTCTAAATCGTCATTTGAATGCACCGGCCATTGATGGAGAACAGTGTAGACGATACGAGAACCTGTCCTCCGTGAAACCCATCTCGCATGTCCACCGTGGTTATTTTTAGCACAAACCCCTGAATTAATACCATTTGATGAGAAAATACTAGTAGACCGATACAGACTGAAGATGTATGCAAGCGTAATCTATCTTAAAACGCATCTACACTTTCTAATAAACAGCGGACAGCGGTAGCGCCTATATTAATTATAATAAAATAAAAAATGCTTGAGTTACAGAGTAGAGCATTTAACGGTAATCGATTGGCTCAGTGCAAACATATCACCCGTTATTCTGTAACATTGTTAAGACTTTTATATGAACACCGCTCACATTTGTTCTTAGAGCATTCATTTGATCAAGATTACCGTTTTTACTATTTACAACTAACATTCAACTTTCCCGCATTAGAAATCGCGTGAAGAGGATGCTACCACATACTTGAATGTGATTCTATACTAACATTGCCCGTGTCACTTATAATCGTACCACCTACGTTGTATGACTGCAAATGAAACTTGTAATCATAAGATTGGGTTTGTTTATTAATTTTAATATGGCAGAAAATTTTGTTCAGCTGGAAATTTACTTTCCATTGACGGATTGAACAGCTGTCATAAGTTAACCCTAATCAGAGACTTTGAATGGATTATAAATCATGATTGTTTTGACTTCAATGATCCCATCGGCAACTTCTAACTTGTATTACGAATTCTCGCCAGCCATCCTGTGATCAGTTTGTCTTATTGTAATACTTTTGCCAAAAGGTTTGCGATTTCTCTGGCATATTTTAAACAAAACCAAATCTTTAAAAAAATATATTATCAAATTGAGTCGTTTGAATAAAGTAATTTTAGTAAATTAACTCAATTTTGGTGAGCCTAAAGCCTACCATTATCTAGTCTACATTCAATCCAATTCACCACAATCTATGCAATCAATTGGTATATAATGCTTACTTTTCATTGAGATTTATTTACAATTCAATCAATGCTTTACACGTAGGTATTAATTGATACACTAATGTAATATGTCTGTGGCGTCAATAAACAGTTTTGTTTCACTGAAGTACGGCCCGCGCGTTAGTGAGCATAGACACCATGACAGTGTATACTGTCCCTTACTGTTGTAATAAACACCTTAAACTAAATACCTTCGTTTAATAAACAGTCGGTTGTGCAAAAAATGTTACAAAACTCCACTGAAGTGAAACCGATAACAATCGAACTCAACGTGTAATTTTATCATCAACATCTCAATTTGGTTAAATTTCTATTTAGTTTGTACATTAACTGACATGGTACTATATTACAAGGTTTATTACTCATTTAAAATATGAATTATCGTTTCATTTCATTTTTTAATATTTATTAATTACATTGGTAATATATCTTATTCCGCCTATTCGATTGTGGGATGTAAACGTAATTGGTGAATTTGGGAGTGTACTACACTCCTCTTAGGAGATTACAGGTGTGATGTTACATTTCTTACAATTGCGATGCTTTCCGAATAAAGGGCGTACCTATATATTAATATCTTCCATCACCCTCTTTGCAACAATCATTATCATGAACCATGACGCATATAACTTGATTTGATGAAATTTGAATAATGACACTGCTTTAATGACATAAGCGCGTCCATTTCATTTTAATGATAATGGTTATTATCATTAGCCACCCGCTTATAAAATATATCCAGTGTTGAAAACGGTTCTCTCAAATTGAACGGGTTAAAACCGTAGTCGATGACGCTGGGCAAGTGCGGATTGGCTTAGTTACAATATAACTCAATTTTTATCTCAACCATACAAAATATAAATAAATTGTATACAAAATTTAAGATATGTATACTATCTTAAAATTTTGTATACAATATACATATTTTGCAATATAATGACTATATTTACGTATCTTTTGTAAACATCGCATTTCTAGCCACCAATTCCTTACTATCATAAGATAATATTATTCCATTGTTTGGGGCGACATTTAATAAACGTTATACGTTAACGGCGCTCTTGCGCGTGCGCGTGCGCAGTGTAATGTGAAGTTGTGCGCATTAACAAACCGTTCCGCCGTATACGGAACAATTGCGGTGCGCGCGCTTATCGAAAGTCAGTAATGCTGTAATATTTAAATATATATCAATTTTATGTCACCTCTATTTGTAAGAAAATCGAGGTTACTGCGCGCTAACGGGTAGATTATGAAACTCGATTCTATGTTTATGAGAAAGTGATCGCTGAGAGGATTATGAAAACAATTATACAAAAACGTTCTAAATATCATTTTTTGTATGGAACTTTTTATGAGTATCTATAAATATAATAAAGTAGAAAATAGGCATTTGTTTTTTTGTAGATGGCTTAACTATTTTTGCATGTATCCAAGATCCTTCTTCATGAGCTCACGCCAATCACATTGCAACGATGACTCTACCGGGACCTGACTGTGGCGGAATTCTAAATATCTTTATATGATTTTAACATCAAATAATTTTATAATATATATGAACACTCAAGTAATAAGACAGGGCGCGATGGCGCTCTTTGGGGGAGACCTATGTATGACCAGCAGTGGGATGACGATGGTGACGTAATATTTATATGCCTACAATTATATAAATTAATAAGGGCTGCATAGTGTATTAATTCACACAAGGTAACTTTCATATTTATTTGAACTTTTGAAACATATTAAAAAATCATTAGGTACATAGGTATAGCAATAATGACACCGAATGAGAATTCGAGCGCAGAGGAGACCTTGATTAAGTTTTTTCTGTTCAATACTAGTAATGAACATGTATGGTCAAATAGGTCCCAGACATTATTTACAATTCAAACATCAAAATTTTAAATTATGGCAGAATTCACCTCTCGTTCACAGACAATTAATTAGCTCAACCATAGACACGGCGCCATTTAAAACAGCTGCGTTTTTTCTTAATTAGTTCGTTATCTCTCGTCTTAATTTAAATCGCACACATAAAAATGTATACGGTGATTTTTATGTAAATGAAATTTCTTAGCACAATTTTTTATAATACATAATTTACATTTTTGTTTTAAGCACGATAGTAGATATGGCACATGCTATTTAAAGATTTATAATTTTAATCGAAAATAAAGTACCGCCAGTACCGATTCGTCAATATATAAAATCCCTGAAATACTTTTAACTTAAACAAATAAAACGCGAAAATAAAACAATCGGTAATTCAAATATCATTAAAATTTGAAAGAGCCAAATTAGCGACTCGCTCCCACAAAGCGCCGAAACCAATTTACTAAATTAAGCGATTCAGGCGCCGACGATCCTCGAAACGTATTAAAACGGTAAGCAACCGTCGCTCGGGCAGGCAACTAATCTCTGTTATCTGTCTCATTTCATTAGCGCCATAAGTAGATGATCTTTAAGTGCTATTATTTGTTCTCAATCTCCACGTCTTTGATTTAGTTATCATAGACTAAATGCCGTGACTAATTCTTGGTACTTGATAATTTGTCACTTAGAAGCCATAATATTATAATGGACTCAGATACAAATGAATAGCTATTAATATTTAAGCTTAATGAACTCATGTAAACCTAAGTAATGTATATACCTAATTAGGTGCAGTACAAATTATTTATTTAGGTACAGTACAAATTCGTTATTTAGGTACATTACCAATGACTGCCTCGTTGGTCGTGTTTGTTGCAAATGCGACTGCCGATCGGGAGGTCCCAGGTTCGATTCCCGGGTCGGACACTACAAAATTTTCTAATTTAGATTTTCTAGTAGTGGTTCGGAGTCTGGAGATGTGCCCGATGCATGGCAATAGGCTCACCACCCATTCCATAGTGGGACTTAAAAGTAACTGGTGAAGCGTGGGAATGTGCTACATTCCTCTGCCTACCTCTTCAGGGATTACAGGCGTGAAATTTCTTATTAAAATTTTCTTGTTGTAACACCGCATCGAATAATTTCATATTGATGACAAATTTTAAACCAGTAAAATAAAGCTTCGTTCAATATTTCAAGTATATTCCTTCTTCTGGTAAATATTCACGAGGATTTTTAAACATAAACGTAACATGACGCCTGTAACTCCGTAAGAGGCAGGCAGAGGAGCGTAATACACTCTTACCTTTCACCAATTACATTTAAGTCCCACTATAGACTAGCGGGTAAGTCTTACATCGGGCATTGCCATACATCGGGCCTATAACTGGACTCCGAGCCACTACTAGAAAATCTTAATTAGACAAATCCAATAGAGCGCGACCAGGGAATTCAACCCAAGACCTCTCGGTCGGCAGCCGAGCTTGCAACCAGCACGACCAACGAGGCAATCATATGTGTTGATACACATGATTATACATATTTGTAACTCACGTACTTACATATATTTCTCGTAATGTCCGGCTAAGTTTACTATATATATTTTTTCTCTACTTACACTTTAAAACGGAGATGCGGAACGGTGTCTCTAAAAAAAGTAATTTGTAAAATAACAAGCCTTAAAGTAATTGTCGATGTAATGATTGATTTATCGAAAATTTCAATACAGTGGACAGTGGCCAATTCAGCACAATTATTTATTTACTACGTGTGTTATTTATGTACATAGATAAATACATATACCTATATATATATAAATGTATATTATATGTATTTTCATTAGTACTAATTGCTATGGTACAAATGGTCCCCCTTGGGATTAAATGGCTGTGCGAATATCCTGAGATATTTTTTATATTAATATTAATTCCAAATCAAGCAGGTGCAATGATGTCGGTCGTATTTTTACATCAATTATTGGAGCGCGCGCGGCCGTAATGAATCCCAAATTATAACGCGGTCCGTGAGCGTCTCACGAGGCCCAGTTCCCGCATCTCATAATTATACCCTAGTAGAGAGTCAAATTATACATACGGTGAACGGTAAACGTGAAATGCTCGATGAACGTTTTGCACTCCGTGACGTTCTAAGAACGTATCGTTGCCGCTGACATGAATACAACGCACACAAAGTGAACGCAGGGTGAACAACACCCAGCAACGAAACATCAAAGTGGGGATTAATCACACCGTTGGCGACTAATTGTGCGGTCGGCGACGACGCCCCGTCAACCACGTAACGCCGTCCATTTAAAACTTCCTAACAAGTCAACGCCGTTCGAGCGTACAGCTCGATGAACAAAACATCCCGTTTAAATGTATCGCCAATTCGGAACAACCGCAACATTCAAGGTTTAAAAAATTCACGCTCGCTTGTGTGCGTGATGTTTGTGCTCGCGTATAGATCCACGTGTGTTGTGTAAATACGTGATTTTAAAATGGTCCGTAAAATAATATCAGTGAAAATATAAATGAAACGAGACGACGCCGTTATTTACATTATATCACTGGCATATCAGTTCTACTGAGAGGCTCTAAACGTACATATTTTATCTATTTGTATGACGTCTCGTGTAGTAGATATGTATGTAAATAAATAAATAATATAAAATTATGACAAAAGACCACTTACTACTAACAAGTTACCAATACAGTATTTTAATTTCGATGACAATCTTCTCTTCTCTATCAGCTACGTTTATGGTCTAGCATCTTAATAATAAGTCTAAGTTTCTTTGATCATCTTCGGAATGCTCTATATTTTATCTAGCTAAATAACAAATTCACCCTGTATACCGTAGAGCTGTCTATAATATTTTTTAAGACATGTGCATTCTGCTAAACCGTATTTGACCCTCTTTTATTCAACTCTTCTCCTTCCGAGAGGAGATCAATATCTAATAAGGTATTAAATATTTGTACCTTTAGTTTGGTACCGTCAAAATGGTGATAATGATTAACTCCCACGATCCATTATTTCGAGGTAGTCCTTCATTGTAACGACAACTATTCCTTGAGAACAGAGGGGTGACCATTTAAAACTTTCCGGGAGCCGTGTCAACGGACGTGGGATTTATAAAGCTTCGTTTATATATCCACTATCGAGGACTCATGTACTATAATATTATTTTGTATATTAATTATTCGTAAGTGTTTAATAGTGATCAACCTGATTTCTAAAATATATTTGAAATGGCAAATATTTCGCAGTGGCACACTTTCCCTACTTCGTTACATACCTGGCGTAATTATATAAGAATAGCAATGATAAATTCCAATTGTGATATCTGTCCGTCTTGTCCAGCCTTTCAGAATACCTAATGATCATCAGTGTAGTGTTAACTGTTCATATGGTTTGCTCTACATTAGTTTTATCTATTGTACATTGCTCTCTACATTGTGGAGAAATTTGATATTTTCCTTTAATATTACAACGCGAGATACTTAATCTTGAAAAGTATGAATCTTTTTTAGAAGTCACGTAACATCACACCTGTAATTTCCGAAGTGGTAAACAGAGCAGTGTAGTACATAGCCTTGTTTCATCCCCTTACACATGCCCTTGTTAAGGTCTCAGTATGGAATAGGTTTATTTTAGAAGTCAATACCAAAATAAATTTACAATCTTAGCTTTAAATAGTACAGAACCTATTGATCTCTATAAATTTCTGTGCTAACTAGCGTCTTCCTTCCTTCCTTCCATTCTCGATGAATCGATATTATTAAAGAAAGATAATAATTCATGTGTAGACAATCAAAGTAATAAAAGTAGAACGGATTTTTCTTTTAATACTAAAAACGGTAATGAAATATCAGTCTTTTAATCTTCGCTTTTCTAGTTTCAAGCACCTAACAACAAATTTTTTGTTTTATCTTGTTGTAGTGGTCATATATGTTGTAAATCCAATGTTTATAGTAATTCATCTTATATGACTAAAACTAGTTGCTTAATAAGTGAATATTAAGGATAAGCTTTATTAAGTTCTTATTCCTAATCGTTCAACTATGTTATTTAGTTCCACTTTTATACTAATTGAATGCGTTTAACAGTGGCGAAATAAAATATAATGGAGCTAAAATGTTGGCCCTATAGTGCATGTATAAATAAAGAGTATGATATTTAATATTATAACTGAAATCACTGGGAACCTTTTGAACACCTTTCAACGAGTCGCTCAACCCGGGTAATACAATAAAACTGTGTACGGAGCCTTACTGTATAATGCAGTACTCTGTTCGCGGGTGTGACGTCACACCGTTCAAGATGCGAAAGCAATTTAAGTTTAAACAATAGCTTCGATGCCACTCGCGCACGGCAACATCTCTCTTGTACGTAAGCAATAGAGTTCACAATGGGTCGCGCCGTCATGACAGGTACCAATGGGCATGCTTCAGGGCGGTGCTATTCTCGCAGTGTCAACGTACACGGCGGACGGATGTTTTGACGGGTTATATTCCAAAAATATTAGGCGACGATCCCCGAGAAAAGGGAGGTGATATTTTGCTGTTGAAAATAAAGTTGAAATACATATTTAGATTTTCAGTTAGTGTTAATAGTGAAACTAAAGTAAGAACGTAACGTAATGAATATGTATGAGATAAGTTCTGGTGATGTAGAACAGAATAAAAATGGAATAATATAATTAGAACTTCAGAACGTGTGATATTTGACCTTATCTCTTAAGCTCCGTCGTTAGCCATTGAATTTAAGGAGTAGGCTCTCGTTGCAGCCAATGATTAAATATGATTCTTGGTAAATTTGTTTAACCATTCATCTACTTACCGTAAGTTGAAAATGATGCAAGCGACACGTGAGCTTGCATAATTATGTACAACCCTTAAGGGTAGAGCTAACAATAGTTAGCAAGGCAGAATAGCCTTCAAATGCAAGACCGTTTACCACCACGCTCGACATTCCGCTTCTATGGATAAAACCACATTGATCATATCCTTAAGAGTTTATGTGAGTTAGTAAAATAGTGGGTTAACAAAATTTTATTGCCATTTACTGATTCGAAAACTGAAATTCTTAGTAGTGGTTTTAAGTATGAATTTATGCCCGGAGTTTGGTAATAGACGCATCCCCTAATCCATGGTGGGACGTATACCATCGAAGATGATTCGTGGAAGTGTATTGCATACCTCTGCCTAGGTAGGCAGAATCCCGAAGAGGTCTTCGGGGATTATAAGCATGGTGTTATAATAAAAAAGTTACCAATAGTCGTAGTAGAAACTACGTACTACAAAAATCTATTTAATTATGACAACATTTATAATAAAATCAAATCCCTTGTATTAACAGTGTAGTGTACATGTATAATAATTGACAGCCATATTCAAACGACTTAAGCAGACTGCATATAAATTAATTATTTTAATTGTAAATTCGATGGCCTGTATAATGTTCGGTAAATTACAGCTGCATTTTTAACTTTATTAATAATACTAATGAAAAAAAAATGTGTCATTAAAACAGAAATGTACCTGCTAAATGTAACATCGAAAATAATCTTAACGTCTGATCGTGATAGGACAGATATAAATAATAATGTATCCTGTAATATTCATACTGTGTTATGTACATTCAACCCCGGAGGATATGTGCAAAGCGAACATAATTGTATCCGGTGAGGGTGGGATATGGAAAAGTCGCTACTTCTGTTTTCGTTTGCGTTTCTTTTTATTTCTGTTTTTATTTGTTATTGACGTAACCATTAGGGATTTATTGTAACATATATTTAAAACAATTACATTTCACTATACTGTAATATGTATGTACATATGTAGACAACTTATACTTATATAATAATGTGGTGGTTTACTTAAAATATTGCTATGTTCTTGTGTTAAGCATATTTTCTCCTAATAGATTACATATAAAATGTTTTTCGACTTCGCTGTGCATTTTTGATATCAACAATATGAATGAAGGGGTTTTTGATATCAACAACATAAATGAAGGGATTTTCGATATCAAACATGAATAATATAATTATTGCGTCATGATAAAACTGGCTATTCGTCTAAGGTACATAATTATTACTTTAGTGCATAATTATTACTTTAAGATATAATTTTAGTTTGCGATCTCACACTGTCCAATTTTTTTACGATATTTCGACATCTAATAGACAGATCAACACTTCATAATAAGTAACTCTCTAAATGACTTACTCTACATTGTCTCAAAATGTGAGGGGGAGACAAAATAATCTCGCTGATGAGTACATTGCAATCATGGGGTTCATGCTGACTATGCGATACAATATCATGGCTAAGGGCCATGGGGTGCGCACCCCACAAGTAATCCAATTTCAGGATCAGGTGTGGGAAACATGTATTTATACATATTTATTTGCATATTATATTACATAATGATAGTGGGGCATGATTAACGGTTGTTGTACGTCAGTTTAATGCTTTTGTTCGTTGGCTAATTTCGGTCGCGATCATAATTGTAATGGTTTTACGAGTATATCGGTGCTTTCGGAATATGCTGGTCAACAGCCCTCACGTCTGCGAGTTGTATAGGTCTAAAAGCCGCGTCCATCATAATTATCCTTTCAGGAACACTAGAATTATTCGTGGACATGAACCTCCCCTAAATATTGTCAAAAAGAAATCACAAAAGGACGCAAAAAATCACTTCAACTTATATCTCCGCTTTGAAAGATATGGATATCAGTGGGAGACATTGGTTTTTTGTTCGTTAATGTTGCTGTATAAAAAGTTAAAAATAACTGATAATACACAGTTGCACTGAGGTTATAATATTGTCTGTCCACTGTTTAATTATGCCTCGTTATTTTTTCATTTCTTTTCGTCATTTTAATAAACAATATTAACATGTATGCATTTTATATGTGTGTAGGTACCACACATGTGTACCGCGGGTTTG
>DWFO01001322.1:0-16245 GCA_018246595.1 Mimoniades nurscia nurscia | reverse complement strand
TAAACGTAACCGGTGAAACGTGGGAATGTTCTGCATTCCTCTTTTGCTTACCTCTTCGGGGATTACAGGCGTGAAGTTACGTTTTTTTTATTATGAATGTACTAAATTCTCCTGGCTAACCCGTCGGAGATTACAGGATGATGTTACGTTACGTCTATGGTATACGGAGCACCTGTATTAAATTTCTACAGCTAATAAGGACAGCGCCAATAGGACTTCATTCCGTATGCTTACGTGTATGAAACTCTCGTTCTATTTTCGTATTAGACGAGAAACGAAAGTTTCTTTCGACGAGCGCCGTCCGTTAATATCGAACTGGGAGTGAACACAGCGAAATAGACGTCGAAATTCCGCATTCGGAATTTTGCCGGACATACACAGCGGCAGCGGGGCGAAATTGTCAAACCGCATAGAAAGGTTATTAGCTCGGTGGATGCGAAATCGCACACGATTGGCGTACAAATGATTTAATGAAAAACCAATCAGAAGTGGCTTTTGCAAATATCGCGTGACTAATTTGACTGTGGTATTTGTTTAGCTGTTGTTCGTGAATGTAGTGGATTCATGCAGTATATATATCCATATATAAGGAAGATGTATGAAGAAAGGTAGGTGGTTAGTTTAATTTTACCTTTATTCCGTTTCTAAGAACTGATTGGAGTTATTTTTAAGTAAGCAAATTCAGAAATGAAAATATTTGTCAATTTTGAGCATTTTATTTTCAGGTCTCTCATACATTTCATATTCGAAACACAGGGACTCGTATGAAGCAGTTCTTTTATTTTTGTTTTCTTTCAATTCAGTGTGCTTCACGGTATGCATCCTCGCAAATTTCTAATTTGAAACCACACCTCGCATTCGATTTATATAGCTTCCTTCATTAGATATCCCTTGATATTGCAGTTGAAAACAAATCGTGTTAAGTCGGGCAAGTGCCCCCACTTAAATGCCACTCCGAACGGTTCTAGTACTTTCCACAAACATCTCCATTATTCCCGCGCACAATAGAGATTTCGGGCCTCTTGAAGTAAACAGCATAAATCACGTCCACACTGTTGATTTGTGAATTACGACCTTATGCCTGTAGAAATTGGGTGCATTTAAAGAAGCGCGTGGGTTCTACAAGTCTGTGTTTATATTGAATGCGGAATCGACATATTTAATTGCCATAGTATTGGGCGATTTTAAACTAGCAGATGTTAGACAATCTAATGTCATTGCCTATGGCGAAAAACATCGTGATATGGCAGTTCGATTTCGATATTTAATTGTGAAACTTTGAATAAAAAGCGTAAAAAGATAACAAAACAGTCCAAAAAATGCCTACCTTAAACAAGAACTGTGTATACTAAAAAAAATAAGGTCCACTGTACGAAATTTAAATATGACGCGAACATTCTGGACTCGTTTTTAGAATACAAGAAACGTACTTTTGATAAAGTTTCCGGTGTTATTTGTGCAGTTTCCATATTGTGTTTTACACTTTTTAGTACCGGAAATATTTTGTTAGGTTATATTATTTTAGTTGGCACCTTTTGATGGAGATTTCAGCAACTAGGAAATGCAAAAGTTACTTTCACGTCCTTTAAGATTAATGCACTAAATTATAACATGTATATAAATACACATTATAAAAAATGTTAACAATTATTAAATATATTAAAATATGTCAATAACTATAGATGTTTTCAGATTGAAGTCAAATGCACTAATTGCTAGGGACCTGGCGTGAAGATATGTATGCCCTAATTGCCTCCCTGCTCTACATCAGCCCTTAGTCAACATCCCATGATACTTAACCCATAAAATTATTTTATGCATGTTTGCGTATGACCTTTGATAGGGTTATAAATTTAAGGTTGGATTTAAAAGGTTTGCTACTCAATTAAAAAAATAAGTCCCTACCGATCTTGTAAGCCTTGTAAGAAGACCATCTATCCAGCTTACAATGACAACCCTAACTCCCGGAACTCGAATATTTTATCGTACGCCTCAGAAACAATATCATATACGAATGTTTTTATATTAATATAGTCGATTATATTTGGTAATTCGGTGAAAAGCGTTTCATTGAAAAATCTTTCTCGATTTATTCTGATGCGTAATCGTATATAAATGTGTATTATAAGCTAAATTAAAGTCTAGATATGCTAGAACAGATATAAACAGTCTGGGTTAGGGTAGCGCTATTGGGAAAGATTTATAAGCGCCTGCCTGTACGTTACATAATCAGTTTAAATTGTTGTTATTGTCGAGTAGTAATTTAATGTTGTCAAAGCCAAGCGGGCTTGTGTAGATGTGACGAAATACGTCGCAGAAAGGAGAGTATTCACAAGTGGCCATTGCTGTGTGTGGACAGTTGGAAAAAACCGAACATATATATTAGTGTCAGTTAAATCAATAAATATTAGTTGTTAAGAAAACTGTGAAGACATTTAAACTTTTTTAAAACAAACCAATCGTTTTAACCATCACCATCATAGATCACGATGAGGTAAAAGTGTGTTTTATTCAGCCAGTAATCGCTGTTGTTGGCTATATTGGCTAGGCGAATTATTTATAAAATCTACGCTATATACTAAATGCCGATGTCTGTAGGTAATTCGTAAGTTTGGTGTTTTTGTAAATAATTTCATTGGAGTATCGTCGTAAGGTATTCATCAACATAGTGTTAATTGTGGAGAATGATTTCTTCCACCGACTCATTGAGAACAGATCACACAAGATGTCATTAAATATCGTCATTATAATAAATTAAAATACTAAACAGCTATCACGTCTCATGCCGTGTAAGTTACAAAACTTACATAAATACATTACTCATTATTAACTCTCGCAAAACGCCACCGGTGGCAAGAGAAAATATATTTTCACTATAAATTACAGAATCCACCTGTAGTTCTAAAATGGAGTAGTAAAATGTACCCCTAACTTAGAAGTGGCCATCATTTATAAACGTTACAGTGACAGCCCTAATTCGAGGGCCCCGCATATTTCAAGGGTCCATCCGCTGTGCCGACTGTATCCCTTAAGAACTTCGGGATCGGCCAAGCCCCATTTGTTTTTGTTGAAGTTCACCGTGGGAAACGTTGGATTTTTAAAGCATATGAAAGTGAAAAGATTTTTGCGCGTGTAAAGATAATTTTTATTAAGTAAGTAATGTAGCTTTAAAGTGACTTTACGGATCTTTTATATTTTCAATACAAGCGTCGCACTGAGTTGTGCGAGTTGATAATGTTGCGTCGCAGTCTTATTGACATAACATCCCGACTATTTCGCAGAAAAGGTAGGTAGTACTTCCATTTTTCACGAATTATTATTTATCCTATATAATAGAGGGTGAACTTATTGACATACACGGACACAAATCCAATCATCGTGTTACTGTTGGAACTTTTAAAGTTATTACTCGGTTGGTAAGCTAGACAGAGTGTACGTTTGATAACTACACGTGGTCATTTGTTTATGTAGGTACTTTTCATATGCATGTAACTAGATAGGTATTCATAATAATAGATAAGGGGACAATTGTCAAAATTTACTATCAAAGGGCTTATAGTACACATTTTTGTACGCATATATAGATCAATTTAACCCTAGATCACTGAACATTAGTCTCACAGGCAACACGACTCTGACACATTCGCTGTATAGATATGTTCCCGTTACCGCACCTCCCCCGGCCGCTCTGTACCTTCCTAATTAGGCCAATCAAGGACCCGTGCACCTGCATGCCAGTCGCACGCTTCCTGGTTCCCGCCATTTTACGAACTATTAGTCTCTGAGGCTAATGTTTAGTGACTACGTCACAAAAGTGAATAAAGGCAAGTTATTTTTTTTTACAATTTTATCTATAATAATTAGTTATTGATTGATTTAAATTCATTTTAAATATGTGTAATACTATGAGCAATATTTATTTTGTGCATATGTTGTCTATATTTTATTATATGAGATTTTAAACATTTTATCCACGCAAACATAAGTGGCCTCAATGCGTGTTTTATAATATTTTGAACCTGTGCCTAATCAATTCATATGTGATCTATGTATCGAGCATAATTACAAAACGGCAAAAACCGACAAGACGTAGCACTTTCGTCCAAAGCTTGACCGATAGTCTCATAGAGCCATGCTTACGGGAGCGGTACAATACCGTAACTTTGAGGAGGGATATTAAAGTTAATATGTATTAAAGTTATTTTAAAAATTGAAGATGCATCTCCTAGTACCTCACAAACAAGGACAATAGAACAAGCGTAAAATGTGTTCTTTTTGTCAATATAAAAAGCACAGGATGACTAAATATGCCTGCCGCCGCTGCAACAAGGCGATCTGCGAGGAACATACGGTTTCAGTGTGTGCCGACTGCGAAAAATAATTTCTTTAAACTTTTTATTTAGTTATGCATTAATTTAATGGATATTATATACTTTACGTATATCTATTTTTTTAAATGCTTTGATTTTGAAAAATACTGAACTTTCAATTTATTAGTTTATAGGACTAATATTTAGTGACAGTGTTACTCGAAAATAAGTTTAGTGATCTAGGGTTAATGCGTTAAAATTCAATACAATTAATATAAAATAATTTTATTAAATAATCAACATTATTATATTAAATGGCTTTCTCATTCTGAGGTGAGATCCATGTTCAATAGAAAAACAACAATACAGTCGCAACAAAAAATTTGAAATTTAAGTTAAATTCAAAAACCATATCATTATTAAATTCAAAACAATACACTCGAATGCAAACTCCACTATTTTTGAGGACTCGGTACTTTCATATGATTAAACGCTGACGGTACCTACACGTCGCAACGAAAACAATTGTCCCTTCTCTATAAATATTAATGGTTGATAGAAAAAACGTTATATGAACGAGGAAGGGTACTAAATAAACGTGTCACAGTACGAATGAGAAGCAAAAGATACATAAGCATTATGACACCACGCCGTGTGGCGTCCGCGCCACAGATGGTGTATCGCCAGAGAGACGCGGATGCTTAGAGAGATTGTAGGACAGTTGGGATAGTAGAGAGTTTATTTGCCAATAGAAACGTGGGAGTACTACACTCTACCTATCCCTTTTTAGAAATACATGCGTTATGTTATGTTATTTTAAGATAGAAATTTTTGCAATTTATTCACCCGGTCAAAATGACGTGTGCCCTATAGATATGAAAATTAATAAAATTATTCTTAAAACGAGCAAATCTTTAGAATAATAATAATTGGAAAACCTCGGGATTTACCGTTAGCTATAAAACTATATCCTGTGTCGCCGTCCAAATAAGTGGTTGATTGTTTATTTATGGCCTTGTGCGAAATATCCATACAGCCAGAGACAAGTCTATAACATATGTATATTACGTAAAACAATACACAATCTGATTTAATACGCTATACTTTCGAGATATAACCCGGCGGCTCTGCGCCTTCGCGTCCTCCTTGGAAATACAATATTTTCCAGTAATACATAAAATATAAGTAGGTACTCGTAGTTTCCGTCATTGTCAATGACATCATCGGTCAACCGGTAGATACGAATCTCCTCTCCAAATGGGAAGAGTTATTTTAGGCCATAGTCTGCCACGCTGGCCGAATGTGGGTTGACAGTTTTCACACGATTTAAAGAATGTTATATAGAATTCTAATGATGAAGATAAGCTATATGGAAACATATTATAATAACCACGTGAACAATGTTATTTACTGTTACAAGAAAAATTCAGTAAGTACTTACATGAAATTAATGTTTTAAATTAATGTTTTCCGAAGTTAAAGTTATAATAACCTGTAATTTATATTCAAATTGTTAATACCGATTAAAGGGAAATAATTATACAACACACACACACACACACATTGTTCTTTTAACAGCATTACCTACACATAGGAGACATTGAATCTTGATTTGCAGCAGCGTTAGACTGAACATCGAGCAAACCACTCCAATTCTGCGTATTCCTTCCCAAATTATTTCATAGTCCAGCCAAAAAAAACCTCTTTTAACATATATAATATGTGCCGCTAGCGAGCTCACATGTTTGCTTAGGATACGTCAGACTTCGTGCAAAAACAAAGTCCAATTGGATTTATGGGAAGTTTATGTTTTTATTTCCAACATTTGCTTTTACCTTTTATTTTTTCAGTTCGTATGATGATTGAATAAATAAAGCGGACGTTCGGAATCGCTTGTGAGCGGACGTTTAATGCGCTCGGTGATTTGTTGCGTTTGGTAATTAGGTGTGTATTTATGTACAAGCGTGTAATATGTAGCTATCAGCGTGTGTGAATTTCTAAAACAATGTAGAACGTGAATGAAGACAATGATGAATATAATGGAAGCATGTCAAGTCTGTAAGGATAGAATAAATTTGTGTGATAGTACAATAATATTGATTTTGAACGCAGTAGAGGATTTTTATCAGTTATGATTTGAGGGAGCATTTCCACTGTAGTTAACATTGTGCGAATAGTTTTTTAGCAGCGATGTCTGCTCTACTGATTTTTGTTTCGAAGGTATGAGAAAACTTGATTGAGCTTGAGAATTATTGTCTCGGTCGCGATGGGTTACAGGTATTTAGGTTTGATGACGACACATCAGATGCCTTCCATACTGCGCATTAATGAAAAAAAAACAATGTTAAAGTAAGATATTTTTAACTCTGTCCATCGCAACATCCGATAATATATCACAGCCTTTAATCCTGTTCCACAAAACACCCGGGAACATGTTTACCAAATCGATCATTCATAAATCGCGCATTCAAAAAATATGCTCTTATCTGTTTATTGATACTCATATTTTAAAAAACATGCTCCCTTTGCACCCGCGCAGTGAGACGCGGCCGTTATACTGAAATATGACGTCGAACGACAGGTAACAAAATATGAATCAGGGTGGCGGGTGCTCGAAACACCCCTTTAAAAGGTATTACAGCAAACGCATGTGACCATAAAAAATGTCTCTTTTATATCTTTACGCGTTTCAATCTGTATTCACCATAAATCTTACTTTTGTATATTTTTTAAACACCATACGATTTTAGATTCGTAACATATGTATGTATACCTACAAAAGGGGTTGTGCGTTCGCTGTTGTCATTGCGTCTTACATGTTTATTCGTGTGTATAAAATGTATCAAAAGTTGTGCCTCCCGCTTCACCACCACCAATTCCAGTCCAAAAATGTTAAAGTAATCTTGGAAAAAAATATTGTAAATTTATTTATATTAAAATATCATTTCCATCATTATTGCCAATACTTTCGTAGTTCCAATGTTGGGCACAGGTTCTTCTCGAAATGGATTCTATCAATTTTGCGTTATGAAGTATTTATATATCTACATACATACATACATACATAAATATATAATCACCCCAGGTCTCTTACGGGGTAAGCAGGGAGCACAGAGTGCCAAATATCTCTATCCCTACACACCTGCCGTGCTTCTTTTACATTCATCACTCTCTTCGTACATGCACGCCGGTTTAGGAGACTTCTGACTCTCCCATCAGCCAGTATCTGGTCTATTTGATCAAGATAGGTGAGTTTTGGCCTCCCTCGGCTTTTAAAAAATAATCCTGTCAATCACTATTATAATACTAAAAGAGTCATAAAGCATGAATGCACATTTGTTCATTCTGAAACAGAGAAAAAACATAGAAAAGAATGAGATGGAATGCAATATCCATCAGCCAACGACAGGTGCTGAAAGAATGTACTAAACCATTACATCTGTTACGCATGTAACATAAAACATGCCGGTTTATATATCACATACGTGTTTCGGTTTTACGATAGCCTCCATCTATTCTGCACTGTCTCGCGCGAAGGATGAAAGAATTTCTGGACTCAAATTCGTTCATGATAATATCAATTGTAGACGCCGTGTCTCATGTCGCCCGACAAGGATTAACGGTTGCAATTCAAATAACAATGGCGTGAACAAATAAACAGTCCATGACGTCATCGCTTACGAATAATCGTGGAAATTTTGTGTGGTATTCGTCCAGTGCATGATGGTGTTTATACATAATATAATTTCCTTGAAGGGGTGGAAGTCAATTATTTTGCACCTGTTATTTTATGCGTCCTATCTCATGTAACAGATAATGTGAGTGTATTACCATACACTGAGCACAAATTCAAACTACGAACTACTAATGGGAATTTCAAGTTAGAAAAATCCAATAACCTTCGCCCGACCTTAATCAAACCCAGAACCTCGTGATCACCAATCGTGCTTCCAAGCGTCGATCGAGACGGTCAAATAATGTATTTAGCGGTTACAAATAGGTATCTATGATTGCCATAGGGAGCATTTTTTGCACCTGTAAACCTTGCTGTAAACTAGATTAGCAATTGTCAATTGTTTCAGTCAGTTTCGAGCGACAAATCAATTTCCAATACGCGCATTTCGACTAACAAACGATTCAGTTAAAATGTGCTTCACGGGAGTCGGCCTATCGGAAATTGGGTAATGATTTAATCAGTCCGCTCTACGCTCTCTCATTCTGTGCTACGTACTCTCATTAGCATTTAGTACAGGGTAGCGTGTCGTATAGAGTAAATTAGAATAGATCTTGCTGTAAAATTCATGCCAAACTGCTAGCAATATCTACTGTCTAGCAAAAGCCATTATTCTTTTACGCGACTTGATCAATTTCGTATAGTGACGGGTGATTCGTACTCTTAAGTGCCAATGCGCCAATGCGTACATCAATTCTTTGAAACATTGATACTGTCATATATAAAATATTAGGCTGCGAATGTACATAAGTCAAGAGTTCAGAAAAGTAGGGATATTCGTATTTATTATTAAAGAGTGAGGAGTGACACGGTTTCAGCTGCCTATTATTAAAAGTTTCGGGTTCAAATCTTAGTAAGTACATTCGATTAGACTAAGTTATATAAACGTACATTTACGCCAGGAACGTAGAACACACGTTTCACCAGTTACGTTTACGTCCCACAATGGAATAGGTGCTGAGCCTATTGCCATACACCAGGCACATATCAAGACACCGAGCCAGTACAAGAAAATCTAAATTAGGAAAAAAATTGTAGTGCCTGACACGGGAATTAAACCAGGATTTCCCGATCGGCAGTCACACTTGCAACCAACACGACCAACAAGGCAGTCATGTTATATGACTGGTGATGATTAAAGACCAGTGGGTGTAAAAGAACAAGACGAGAACACATCATGAGGAAACATACATACACACAGTAAAGTTGTCGTAATGTTTTCTAAGAAGTCTGCCGAAATAAATGTCCTCAAACTTTCTTATTCTGAACGAAGACTCGTTATAACATTGTTATAATATAATGATGATGTTCATGACGATAATGATGATGATAACGTGACATCGAGGTCTGTGAGTTGTTAACGTTGCTTTAACAAATTAAATTATAAACACTTAAATACAAAAATATTTATAATTAAAAACACATCGCAAAAAGTTAATTTTTAATTATATCTGCATGTGATCGATTTGTGCTTAAAATATCATTAACCGTTGATTAACTTCTGTGGTTAAGAGGATTTACAAATTTGGATACCCGATAATAATAAAACGTTCCGTAATCATGCAATAATTATATTTTGGGACAGTAACCAATCGTTTACCTAATTTCTTTGCAGTTAACGAATAAACTCTGTGCGATTTGCTGTTGTGATTATCTAAAGCGTCAACAGAACAACGTATGTTCTGCTGTTTAACAGCAAAACAGTTTAATTAACTAGTGGGTTGGGGTTGTTACAGTCGAAGTTCTCCAAGATTTTTTTTATTATTTAGCAATAGAATTGACTGCTATCCCCACCAATGGAAAGTAAGATGCAGCCTACAAAGTGCCTCTTCACTCTTGTCTTAAATAACTTGATTGTGTCGATTTTATATCTTAGTATTTTAGATGTAAATAATAATTACAATAATGAAATCACTTTACAACTCGCGATGTTGGTAACATACTACTTTTAAGTTATTTTCAAATTACGAATGTTGTTATAAATGAAAAAACGTGTGTATTTGACACAACATATAATAAATCTTTATCATCATTATCAGCTTTGGAGGTCCACTGCTGAATACAGGCTAATCAGCACCACACCCTCCTGGTTCCGAGGCTTCTGCATCCAGCATAAGTCCGCTGTCTTCTTCAGATCATCAGACCATTTGGTAGGGGCATCTATATGCTCCTTTTATATTGGAAATGGAAACAATAATATTATATGAGGTTTATCACTTCCGCTCAATGGCAGCATTTTCTCCTCTCTCCACGTTTCAATCTCATTGTTATATAATTATTCGTGTAATAATATCTTTTAACGCTAGAAATATTCTTTATTTTGCTTATAATCCTACATTTTACCGAGACATTTATAATAATAAATGTAAATCTTTATAATAATAAAAACCTAAAAGTATGCCTATAATTCGTAGGAGTGTGTGTAGTACGCGTAGGAAGGATGGAAACCCATTTCTTGGAATAAAATGATAAATGCGTTAAAAATGGAAGAAAAAATGTAGAATTGTAACGCATTAGGATTTGCAAAATTCAAATTATGAACTCGGACGGAACCAATATCGAGAAACTAGTGAAGAACAACAGTTGGTTAGGAACTATTATTCTTTCCACGTAAAAATAGAACACTGAAAAAGTCATATTGTGAAACACAACTCTACATTTTGCGACCAAAGATATGTATATTTGCATCGCATGGAAAAGATAAATAGATCCCCGCAAAGGTGGGGGTACACTCGCGAACATTTTTAGCATCTTTTTTAATATGGAAGTAGCAGACAAGCATGCAGTCCACCTGATGTTAAGTGGTTACTGCCGCCCATGGACATTTGTAATCAACCCCAGATAAGATTAGATTCCAATCTGAGGTCGACCACAGATGCGCCGCTACCCCTGAGGAATAAGGTGGAATGCCTCGAAAAAGTATGTCTCTCTTACCACACTTTCAAACCAGAACACAGCAGCGCTTAACGCTGCTGTTATAAGGCAGAAATAGGTGTGGCGGTGCACGGTGGTGTCGCCGGAGTCGAACCACAGAGGGTTCTACCACCTTTAATTTTAAGTGTTAAATAAATTGCTAGAGGTGTATAGTAAATAAGTAGTTGCTTTTCACTAGATATTGCACCCTTTCATATATGTATACATATATATGAGAACAGAACCTACCCTTATCGTTTGAATGGCCAAACAATTCGGGTAAGATCACGATTTTATTTCTTGTTAAGTTAAGCCTCTTATTCATCCACTTCAACAGTAGTTCCATTTCCGAATCAGCTTTAGCAGCCCTTCTACCACTACTGAAGCAGCTTCTTTTACGACTGTTCATTTTTCTTTTTCATCTCTTACCACTAATAATTAATAATAGGTATAGTAGTGGTAATTATGTAACGGACTTATAGTTTTACTAAATATAAATACTTTTTGTCTTTTTTTTGCTTTTTATACTGTTGTAATAATTACAATAAAATTTGTAATTAATCCTTCCCAAAAAAAAATTTCAGTTATCGATATATCATTTAAATACGTACATCTAAAACTTTTATTTCATTTTGTCCCAAAACTTTGATGAACACTTTTGCTCGTGACTATACATCTACTGTTTTTTCAGCCCAGTAGATATCTCAAATGCGAACTGTACAATGAGGAGACTAAGAAAAAATAAAAGTGGCTAAGGTATAATATGTGAAAGAACGTGGCAGAGTCACAAGAACAGCGTTAACGGACTAAGGAAATTCGTTGGAATATTAAAATTACGATAACATGGAAGGAAAATAAAGGGGTAGCTGTAAAATGTATAGTTTGAAACATGTCCATACAGTTGTCCATGTAGAGAATAAAGCAACGTCTCTGCAAAAGTAACACAAGAGAAACACTTTTATTGTTACGTTCTCTGTCGATAGACTAAGTGAGATTCATTCCAACAAAATGCCTTTAAAACTAACTTATAGGTTCCCACTATGGTGACTGTAAACCCTAGACAGACTGGATTACAATTGTATTGATATTTCATCAGGACTTTTCGTCATACAAAATTCTATAAACGCGATATAAATATACATATGTACATCAGATTAGAAGTGAATTCAATGTAATACTCCAAAAACACATCAACAAATAATAATTTTCAATGTTTAATCGTCAAAACAATTAAACTTTGAATGAATGAATATTGTGAATGGTTTAATTATTATCACACCATCACGCCAGGTCACCTACGGGATAGGTAGACAGTCCCGAGTATCAAATATCCTCGTTGACTTCCTTTTTTTTAAGTGCATTGATCTTGGAAAGGCTCACGCCGATTGCGAACATTTCCGACTCCTCCGTGAGATTGACGGGTACGATGATAGATAGAATGTATCAATCAGGCTCTCATGAAGTAATATGAAAAAATAAACAAATTCAATCATGTAAGTGTCCGCAGAACTTGAGTTATTTATGTCCCAGCCGCCCGGTAAATCAAAACGTAGCGTATTTGAAAATGAAGGCATCATGATTTTGATCACATTAGTATATTTTCTTACACATTTGTGCTTATGTATCTACTTGTATTAGCGATTTCAATGAATGCAAAATTGACTAAATTATATGGCGGCTTAACTCGGAAAATTACGCCTGTAACTTTGGAAGAGGTAGACAGAGAGGAGCGTAGTATATAAAACTTCCACGTAAAACCATTAACGTTATACATTCCACACGTTACACGACCTACAGCTCGGAATCCCTATTAAAAAAAACCCGACAGCATCCGACCCGGGGATCGAACCTAGGACCTCTCGATCAGGAATTGAACTTGCAAACATTCGATCAACGACGCAGTCATGCCGGCTTAAGTCGCATAAATGTATTTTTCAAAATAGCCCGACTTGTTTCGAACTTAACAGGTGTTCCTACTTCATGAGATTTTATCAATTGAAGCGTAAATAAAGTCATGTAAAATAATATCTTGAAACGCTTAATAATAAAACATTCCAATCGTATAACAGATCCCACGAGGCATTAGACGAAGAATGTTCATGAAAATTTATCACTAAAGGACTACCATCTATATCTTTACTTGAGGTAAATTTACCTGTGCGTCATTGTGTCACGGCGGAACAGGAGTCGACCGTCTGTCCGTGTGACATATTGCGTCCGACGAATAAAGTGACATTGTTATCGGTACGCAGCGTGTTTCAGAATTCATGTGTATATTTCACATTATAAATACGACATGTAAAACTGATTGTGCAAATGGTAAAGTAACGAAAAGCAAAAGAAACAGAACACGACTATATCTGCTCGTAACTGTGGTTAGAGAGCTGTAGTATTCTCTCACTAGTGTACAATAATGGTACTTTAAAAGGATTAATGGTGATGATTAGTTTAGTAACTAACAATGCATTGATTAAGAAATAAGCTAAATGGCTGATTGAAGATACGAAGGTGATAGTTGGAGTTGGCAAATATTCACGCAAATGACATAATAATTCTAAATTTCTAAATTTTAATAGCCTCCAATTCAAAACTGCTAATTGAAATCTTTATCCAAGGAGCCAAAACCTGGGCAGACAAAAGTATTGCGATATATAAGATTCTGCCCTCTTTTATTTACGTCTTCCAAGTTTGACACAAAGATCCGAAGTTAAACAAAGTTTGCGAACTTGTCACATTGTTAGAATAAGATATACAGCTGTGAATGATTTATTTGTTCGAGATTGGACAAAATATTTAGAAGAGGAGCGATTCTTGCAGAACACCTCAGTTCTTACCTTTGATTGGGAAAGTTGATGGATAATTTCTCCGGACGGAATGAATAAAAGAAAGAAACACTTGATCGCAGCCAGCAACGCATTGAGAAACTTACATATATGAAAAACATCAAAGCAAAGGAAACAATAAGTACAACAATTTACGTCAAGGTGTATAAAATGCCTAACAAGACATTTTTGTTTCTTACGAAATCACCTTAACAATACTGCAGTTTAAGAATGAGAAATTAAGATGGCATCCAGATCACATATAGTGGTGTGTTTAATACATATTACAGTACAAAATGTAAATTTTTTCGGATTTTGAAATACCAGTATTAATTTTCTTTTACTATTACTCCCCAAAAAAGTCTTGCGTCTTCTTTACAGTGATACGTCCTCTATAACTAAAATAAACTTGAAAAATTGTTATGATACCAAAAGAATTGTAATTTCCAAGGGGAATTCTGCAGAAAAGGATCTAGAACCAATCACATTGTCACCTAAAGAATTCAGGTTGCAAATAAATTATTCTTATTTTCGTGTCTCCTAGCACTGTAATATGGACGTTAAGTAACAAAGTTTCCGGTGACAGCGACGTCAGAGTGTTTGTGCATACTCTTCGAAGAGATACGCATCCGAGTCCAGTACTGTTCCACGTTTGACTAGTTACGTCTTCAACCCTCTGTGGAATAGGGGTGAGCCTGTTGCCGACACCGACCACAAATCCAGACTCCGAGCCACTACTAGTAATTTGTACTAGAAAATCTGCGTAACAAAAATCCTGTAATCAATAGTAAATACAATCTTAACTATTACGCCTTACAATGACAACTGAATGTGCTGAGCGAACACCACATTAGTGATCTTACCATTTACAAGCTAACCTATTATTGTAAATTCCCATCAATAATTCACATAATATATCTTTCTTGTTTACGTCTCCCGACACAGTCTGGCTCGTAAATGATTTACTTTCTCGCTGAGTTTTGTCTCGGATTTCGCTTGTCGGATTGATTCTGAGATTGGCGAGTTTCTTCCGTTGTTGTTTGATGTCATCTTGCTTCGAGACCTTTTAGACAAAGTAGTAGTTACGCATTGTTGTGTATAAGTAGGAAATTGGACTATTGTTTTTAAAACTAAAATTAGTTTTGTGATTTCATAATGCTTAATAAAACGTAATTTCACATCATTCATCGCTGAAGAGGTAGGCACAGGAGTGTAGTACACTTCCACGTGTGGCCAGTTACATTTACGTCTCACTACGGATTATCCCACCACTTGTCACACGCCGGGCACATGTCCAGAACACCGAGCCACTGCTACATAATCTATTTTTAACTCCTTTAAATTATTTCAACAATATCTTCCATAACTTCTTCTTCGCCGAGTCCGCAGCGAACGTGCGTGATCAGCTGTTGTGGTGAAAGGATTAATCGCAATGTACAGGGCGTACTGAAGCTGTATATGTTCGTACTTAATCAGACATAGTCGCAGCACCTTACATTCACATTGTATTGTATTTCGGATATACAATTTCGCATTTATAACATTGATGTGATAGCCTTTGTAATTTGAACTCTCACTCCGGGAGCCCGAGTTCAAAACCTAGCGCTCATCCCTTTACACAATGTGCGTGTTAAGTTTAAATATCACTTGTTAAAACGGTGAAGAAAAAACATAATGGGGAAACCTGCACCACCCTAGAGTTCTTAAACGAAATATTGTTCTCTAAGGCGTGTGTCGTCTGCCGACCTGCACTTGGCCAGCGTGGCAGACTATGGCCTTAACCCTCTCAATCGGAGAGGAGAACCATGCTCCAGCAGTGGAACGATAATAGAGTCGGAATAAAAATATTGGTGTGGTTTATTGAAATACCTGTTGATTTCAAAACGGGTTAAATCGCGTGTTTAATATTTTACCGGCTGTGGCACGATATCCCTCGGATTGGTCAAAAAGCACTTGACCTATTCCAAATAGTACCGCTGAAGCTACCAACTTATAAAAATATCCTCACGAAATATTAAATGTGAAAATATTTCATTTAATTCTAGCAACTTAACTTTTACTTTACTTTTTTGCTACTTTTGAACTTAACTTTTACATAAAGATCATTATAATAATCTTTTCTTCGTTGTAAATAAGCTTCATTATAAATAGCCCTCTTTGAATTTTTTGTTCACTAATTTATGAACTTCATTAATATGACTGGCTGACTAACATTTATATAAATTTAAATGTCTGCCTTTATCTGGTGGTCTTTGTAATTTGTCTTTTTATTTTGTTCATAGCTCCCACAAAAAGATTCATTACTTTTAAAATTCTAAGCGTTCGTCGTCAATCAATGATTTCGACTTTATTATATTTTTTCAACATATTATGATACGCTTGTTACAATTATTGTTACTGAAAAAAGATATTGTGTTCATATACATTTATATTAGCGTGTGTGGGTGTGTGTGTATGTATGTGTGCA